>JANTPZ010097856.1:0-10786 GCA_025593235.1 Vachellia pachyceras
CTTCTTGTCTGTTAAGTCTGTCCTCTCAGGAATTTTTCGCCGCGACGAATTACATTTTTCGTCACAGCTAAACTTTGAGACTGTTTGTCTTCCCAAGATTTTCGCCGTGACCAAAAATTGGTTTCACCGCGGTAAAAATCATGTCTCTTCGTCTCCCGTCCATCTTTTCTTCTTAAAGTTCATTCGTTATTTCATTACATCAGCTGTTGATTTTTGCTCTCCGCTGTCACCATCTGTGCATTTCCCTGTTTGTCGCTGAAATCCTTGTGTTTCTATGCATCACTACCATCACACCATCTAGAGTAAGTGATTTAACTCCGTATTCTTCATGTTCTACGATTTTCACCGTGATGAAAAAGAGGATTAACCACGATGACTTTTATTTTTTGTCGCGACAAACCCTAATTTTCGCCATGACCAACTGGAACTGCAACTGTTTTTCACCTGTGTTTGACTTGTGTTTTCATTCTTTTTCTTTTCCATTTGTTGTGTCAAGCTAGTAGCCATGCCTAGGACCAAGATACCTAACGTAGTAGACCCTTCTAGTCCTGAACCATAACCATCCCTGTCCTTCGAGGACATCTTACAGCTTACTGTGAAGCATCCTTTGGTTAAGGAATGCTCATTTCCATTAACACCTGCCGACCATCCTTTTATTCACCGAATGACTGAGTCTGGCCTAACTGGCCTTATCTGTGAGCGTACCCAGGGTAACCTAACATTTGTCCATTACTTCTATGCTAAATGCCACCATGAGTTCGCACTTTTCATAGAATGTCGAGGAGTTAGATTAACTCACTCGATAAACCCATTCACCATACTTCAGCACTTTTCCATTCCTATTACGAAACAAAACATTATCAAATTTTCATGGGTAACTTCCCTGAGAACACCATTGTTGAGACTCTATATTCACCGTTCCAAGTGCCATCCTGAGACCAAACCATTTATCCATCTTGTTTGCAGTAACATCCTACCCACTAGCCACTTAGCGAACCTCACGAAGAAACAGGCCCTCTGCATTTACATGTTAATGCAGGGGAACGGTTTCAATATATCTATCCTTATGTATTCTAGCCTTCACGATGCTATCCTTACCTCCAAAACCACAAAGTCCATAATCTTTCTGCATCTCATTTTCGATATGTTCGCTGAGTTGAAGATTGAGAAGTACCTTGAGGACCATCCATTTGCCCCAGTCCCTGCTTTCGTTTATGATAGGATCCATGAAGCTCACATGCCTCAGCCTGAGCCATTCATCTATATTGACAACCTAGTAGCTGAGGAACAGGAAGTTCCAGCACCTTAGGTGCCAGACGTTCACCCACCACCTCCAGCTCCAGTTACACTTAAGAGTTTGGCTGTTGATTTCCCGCAATTCAGAGACTCAATACTTCAGCAGTTCGAGATGGAGCGGAGATATCGCAAGAGGATGGATGCCTTGATTACGCAGAGCTTGCAGTTTCAACTGCCTCTGGAAGAGGATGATCTTGGTGGTGCAGCACCTTCAGGAGCCGGACCATCTGGAGAGGGTGGAGCAGCGGAGGGAGCTGAGGGGGAGGTTGCTGCATAAGTGGATTCTGAGGGCGACTCGGCTATGGACGGATAGGACTAGTTTTCTTTTTTATTATACTCTGATATAGTTGTACCGGATTTGTTGTGGATTATGTTTTGCAGCTATTTATATATGCTTGTTTCCTATGCTATTTCCAGAATTCCGTTGCATGCTTGCATGAATTTTTGGTATTGCTTGCGAATTCTGCAATCTATGTGATTTTTAAATCTTTCCTTCAATCATTGAGGACAATGTTTGATTTCAGTGTGCGGGGAGATTTAGAATTTAAGTTTTTCCAAGCAACACCTTGATTTTGAAATGCAACCGAAATTTTTGAAATTTTTAAGGTTAAACGTTGGGCTATTTTGCTGAAAACTTTGAAAATTTTCAAGTTTCTTTAAATTTTTTTATTTTCCAGAGGTTCTAAATTGCAATTTTGCTCTTAGGCAGTTTTCGGTGTGACCAACTTTGTTGTTCACCGCGACAAAAGTCATTTAAATAAGGCAATTCACCCTCTCAGGTGTATTTCACCGCGACCATCTTATGGTTGCGCTGTGGTGAAACCACTTACACACAGAACCACCCTTTCGGGTGTGGTTCACCACGACCAACTTCTTGGTTAGCCGCGACGAAACTTCAGTGCATCTAAAAAATTTAGGTTTTTAATTTTAAAATAAAAGGTTCATCCTACCTTTATGCCATTAATACTCTTGATTAAACTTATGAAACCTGATTTTCAAAGACAATGCATTAGGAAGTTGATGCATGGTTTTAAAGGATAAAATTTTTGGTTAATTGCATTTTTTGAGTTATTAGCAAATGATAAGCGTAGATGCAATTTTAAATTTTTCTTTGTGTTTTCAATTCTTGAGACTGTTTAATTGAGACATTAGCCTTGTCATGAGGATAATTGAGCCTAATTCCATTTGCTTAGTGAGGGTTTGGCTTGATTTGTAATCTCTCTAGAACTTGTCTTGATTATTAATCAAAGCTTTATGATCCAATATTCTGTGAAAGTGATAGAGGCCTTCATTTCAAAACCTTTCAATTCACCTAAACACAAGCCCTTCACAACTTAACCATTGTCTCCCATTTTGAGCCATTCACTCTTGAAAACCAGCATTTGGAAACTACATTCTTTTTATACATGCAAGCATATTATGATCAAGTTGTGGTTTATATTCTTCTAAAAAAATAAAAAAAAGTAATAATAACATAATAAAAAGAAAAGTACTATAATGTGTGATGCAGATTTCTCTAAAGTCTTGCAAAGGTATTGATATGATTAGATTCCGGTAGTCTGTGTATTCAAAGATTTATTTTCATTTTCATTAGTTAAAACCCCCATCATGCATCTTAAACCCCAAAGTCCTCTTGATTCACACTATATTGATCTTGTGGTAGAGAGGTAGAATGATTACAAGTCTATGGTAGAGATTCGAATAAGCAGACCATGAGTGAAATTGTCCTTACAAGGTAAGCTGAGAGAGAAACACTTTTACCTTTTGAGAGGAAGTCTCCATTGTTTAGCCTCTTGAATTGAACTCTCTTAGGGATTAATTTACTAGTGTCTTTGCCATTATCCTTGTTAATTCTTTTACAATTGTTTTGATCAAATTATGTAGTCCTAGAGTCATGATAATATATATTCTTGATGCATTGATCATTTTTAGAGTTTTTGAAAAGCTTTGTTAAGGAGTACAAAGGTTTAAGTGTGGGGGAATTTGATTAAACCTTATTTTATACCACTTTCATACTTGGATTTCCAGGGTTTCTGATTTAATTTTAGCCCCTCATGACCCTTCTTGTGCTTAATTTGAGATTTAGAGTTGTTGAATTGGATTAGTGCAATTTTGGGTGCATCTGCCATGAATAATGATATAATTTTGCTTAAATTCTATCATGAGCAAATGATACTTTAAATATTTGCTATTCTATTTCAGGAATTCTGAACAAGAACATTGTTAGAATAGGATTTAACTAAGAAGGGGTGAATTGGTTAGATTAAAAATTTTAAAATTTAAATCAAAATAAGAGTAAAGTCACTGAAAGAGTAAAAGGAAGATGAACATGGAGATTTATCCTAGTTCGGTCCCTTTGACCTACGTCCAGTCCTCAGAGCGCCTCTAAGCTTTGTAACCCACTAATTACCAACAAATCAAGCTCACCAGCCTTTACAATGGAGATTCACACTCTCCCTTACAATACGCAATGAAACAAAGTCTCACACTCTCTGTTTTCTGACCAAATCTCAACCCAACAAATTCAAGGTCCCAACCTTGAATATCTCACAGATTTATGAAAGAATTGAATGATATAATCTCTCTTGAAGAGTGAATAAAGAATAATGAAGCACAAAAGAAATATTCAAAGTAGTGACAGAAGGTTGTTGACGCAGTAATGGCATATGTTAAATTCAATCGCAGTCGTCCTATTCTCTCTTTAAAGCTTCCTCTATTTATAGAGGAGTAACCAGCATATATCCATTACTCAGATTTGAATATCCGTTGGAGAGAAGCTTGTGTCTGTTATTCTCATTGGCTATGGTTGTTGAACGCCATAAATGCTCCATTAATGCTTAGGTTCAACGGTCGCGCCGAAGTTCATTAATGCTCATCTTTATTCCTCGGACTGCCTGACCTGTTTAATGAATGTTCTGCAAGGCATTTATCAGGGTAGGTAACGTTTAAAAATTATAAACATACTTGAGTGTTCACAACTTTATTGAAGTTACTCAAGTGTTTACTAAGAGTGTTGCAGAAGTGTTTGAAATTCAGTACAAATACTTGAGTGTTGAAATTCTTGTACTCGAGTGTTAGGAATACTTTCATCTGCTACTCGAGTGTTCAAAGGGAAACTTGAAGTGAAATCATTTGAAATGTCACAATACTTGAGTGTTGAAACCATAACACTCGAGTGTTATTACTTTTTTGCCATTACTTGAGTGTTAGGATGGAAATGTTGTGTTTTAGAAGAGATGGTGCTCGATACTCGGGTATTCAAAAGTTAATACTCGAGTGTTGACAACACTTTCACCAAATACTCAAGTGTTGTGCTTGAAGTGTTGACTTACGTTTAAAAACTTTGCCTAATACTCGAGTGTTGAAAATTAGCACTCGAGTGTTGGCAACACTTCCTCCATAACACAAGTGTTATGCTTCAAGTTCAAGTATTTTGACTCAATACTCGAGTATTCAGAACTCAATACTCGAGTGTTGCCAATACTTTCATTTGTAACTCAAGTATTCTGTTTCAAGTGTTGAGTATTCTTTTGAAAACAAAGCCTGATACTCGAGTATGTTGTCTATACTTCAACACAATACTTGAGTGTTGTCAATAATTTAACATAATACTTGAGTTTCATATGAAAGTATTCTGATTTTAACACCATTACTCGAGTGTTTCAAAACATCACTCGAGTACTTGCAACACTTCATCTTAATACTTGAGTTTTAACTTAAAGTGTTGAATCTCAGAAACATTTTAACTCACAATGCTCGAGTATTAAAGTTCAGAACTCAAGCATTATCAACACTCTCAACAAAAACTCAAGTGTTGTCTGAAAGTATTGATTTTTAACTTATGAAAAACCTTGATATTCGAGTATTAAAGCACAGAACTTGATTATTCTCAATACTTTCATACAAACTTGATAACTTGATCACAGAACTCGAGTGTTTCACTAAGAACACTTAATCATCAACAATTTAGACTTTATAATTCCTAAAATCATTTTGTTATCATCAAAATAAGGCATCAAAATTCTCCCCCTTTTTGATGATGACAAAACCTTTTTAAAAATTAGGATGAGGAATTATGAGCTTAAAATTTCAAAGATGCATTGTATGAAATCAAAGAGACATAAATGTTGAAATCATACTATCATTCATGAATCATATCATAAGTCATAAAGCATAAGAGTCAATAAAAAACATAAGAGCAGAACACATAAATATTAAAAGCACATCTGATTTTCTTTCTCCCCCTTTTATCATCAATCAAATAAGGGGTGAAGAAGGAGATGAGGGAGTAGGATCAGATGAAGGCTCTGGAACAGGAGTAGGCTGAGGATCAATAATAGGATCAGAGGGAGCCACTGAAGTCAGAGGTGGTGCATGTATAGGATGAGGCTCTGGTTCAGAATGGAGGATGAAAAGTCAATCATGGCCAATCCAGCATCCGTAGTGTGGATCCTCAGGTGAGTGAGATGAAGGAGGAGGTGGAGCTAAGGTAGAAGCCTGAGAATCTCTGATAAACTGCTCAATAGATTAAACCCTGTTATCCAACCTAGATACTCTGCCATCCAAGCCATCCACAGACCCCTGTAAAGCATCAAACTTCTTGAAGAGAATACCCTTGAACTTGATAAGATCTAGAGACAAAGATGTAACTGCTACATCCAAGGTCTAAGTAATGAGTCCATGTACTGATGAGTCTGACCCAGAAAATGAGATATGAACTCCTCACTCATTCTTCTGAACTCAATTTCCATGTATTGCTGAATGGTAGCATGAGCAGATGAAGGCTGAGGAGGAGGAGTAGAAGACTGAGCCTCATCATGTCCTCGGGATGTGGCAGATGTGGTTTTTCTCTTCTTCGTAGGCTGAGACTGAACTTTTAACACATCTATATTCATTCTGTGAAAGTGCTGGGCAGAAAATAGGATGGGATTCTCAACCTTTTCAACTATGTACCAAATCTGATGAATATCTAGGATATAAGAGACAAGGCAGGGATATGATATAGTCATCCTTTTGGAGTTTGAGAATCTAAACCTCTACATCTCATTGAACACAAGCTGTCCAATGTTCCTCTTTTCCTTTATCATTATTAATGCCAAGATGTGATAATCCATATGAGCTAGGTGAGTATAGTTCTTACTCTTATTCACTAAACATCTAGAATAGATGTAGTGAATAGTCCTCTGTATCACTGGTATAGAGGCTAGATCAAAAGACAGATTCCCTGGATACTCTACCCCTAGCCTTAGCAACTCAAAAATTTCCTCTTCTGAAAAATCCTTTAATTTTTCATCAAAAGTATGAGTGCCAAGATAACTATTCAAATCATCAGAAGTAATATTTATGTTCTTTCCTCTAATCTTGGTTACCATAGAGTGATGAATAATGTTTCCTTCGTCATCTTTCAAAGAATTGGACTTCATATTATTATAGAAGATTCTAACCATTTCAGGGGAAAAAGGCTTGTTAATCTCAATCAATCTTCTATAATGATCCAGATAATCCACCACATCTATTACTAAAGCCTTTATATCTTCCAAGTTCACATAAATCGCAGGACACAGAGCACGATTTTTATATTTCAACTCATAATCATCATGATCTGTGATATATAGTGTGTCTATAATATAACCTTCAGAAGGCTTTAGTGTGATTACCTTTTTCTTGGAACCTCTTCTGGATGACTCTCCAGGGCCACTTGCCTTTATTCTCTTCTTTCTCTTCGGGACCATTAAATGCTTTCAGTTTTGGAGTCTGAGTCTTGAGCAGATGAAGGAACGAGGGCTGAGAAGGATTGCATTGGAGCTTTACCCTTTAAGATTGATTTGGGTTGGCTAGAGACAGATTTTTGAGCCGAGACTGCAACTGTTGCCTCCTCTTCAGATGGCTCAATAATCCTCACTACCTTCTTGGAAGATGCAGATTGTGATTAAGAAGGGCCTGAGGAAGATGCTTTGGTTCTTTTGGTACGAGCCATGGAGATTTGGAGCCAGAAAATGGAATTTTGGTGAAGTTTTGGAAGTCACAGATGCCAAGAGTTCGAGTGATGAGAAAATAAAAAATCTATGGATTAAGGGTGTTTTTAATGGAATAAATTGATGGGTTTTAACGGTTAGGAGTGTTCGAACAGGTTTGTAACTGATTTGAGAGGAGATGCAACAATTGGGTGGATGGATTGGAGAGTACTTTGGGTGAAGAAAATGAAGTTAGGGTTCAAGTGAATGATAGAAAGAGGGGTTTTGAAGATCATATGCCCTAACACTCGAGTATTGATACTATGTACTAGAGTGTTGAGAGAAAATAAGCCAAACACTCGAGTGTTGCTATGTCAGCACTCGAGTATTGTACCAGAGAAGATGAACAGACAAGCCAGTACTCGAGTGTTGAGCCTCGCTTGCCAACACTCGAGTATTGGTTCTCCAATACTCGAGTATTGGGGTCCCTTTTTCTTCAAAAAGAGCCAGCACTCGAGTATTGCCATGGAATACTTGAGTATCGAGGTCTTCTGCCACTAAAACACTTCAACACTCTAGTATTGACCTTTCAATACTCGAGTATTTGGATTCTTAAATTCAAAATACTCACCACACTCGAGTGTTGAGATTGAACACTCGAGTATTACCTTTACTTCCATCCCTTACTTGAGTATTTGACTTCAGGTGATGCTCAATACTTATTATTCCTTTACAGCACTCGAGTGTTTCTCTATAACTTATTACTTGAACCTGAAACTTGAGTATTTCAACATATTAGACAATTAACACTTAAGTAATACCTAATAACTCTTGAGTGTTCATCAAAAAATTGTTGAACACTTCTTTTCTCTGCCTCCAGTACTCGAGTTTTGACTTCAATTGTTTGGTTCAACACCTGCAAAACTTTGTCAAAACACTCCGAACCTTAAGTTAATAATGATATAATCATCAAAATAACATTAAATCAACATTATACTTACAATTCATTGGGATTTACCATTCTCAATTCTCTTCTGATCTTCATGAATTGTTCTCTGGCCAAAGGTTTTGTGAAGATATCGGCTAGCTGAAGATGAGTAGGAATGAATTCAACTTTGATGTCTTTATTTTGCACATGATCCTTGATGAAATGATGTATAATGTCAATATGCTTGGTCCTTGAATGATGCACAGGATTCTTTGAGAGGTTTATTGTGCTGGTATTATCACAGCAGATGGGAATTTCCTTGAAATCATTCCCAAATCCTGGAGTTGCTACTTTATCCATAAAACTTGAGCACAACAACTTGCAGCAGCAATATATTCAGCTTTTGTGGATGATAATGATACTGTTGATTGCTTTTTGCTGAACCAGGATACCAGAGCTCCATCAAGGAATTGACATTGGCCACTTCTGTCAGTCTTATACCCAGCATGGTCAGAGTCTGAATAGGCAATTAACTCTTCACTGCTTCCTTTTGGATACCATAATCCAAGATTAGTGGTACCAGCTAGATATCTGAGAATTCTCTTAACATTTTCAATATGGGATTTGTAATATCCACCTTTTCTGTAAGCCGACATAGAGGCCAAATTGATATTTATAAGATAAGACAAGGCCCAGAAACAAAAGAACAGAAAAAGGAGATGTCAGTGGAATTAAGAGACCCTGGTCAGATTAGTCCTAAGGCTTTGAGATTTCTAAGAATATAAGCCAAGGACATAAATGTCATTAAGTATAAAGACCAAGAGCAGTATGGTCGTTGGATAAAAATGGCTAAACCAGTAGTCTTAAGTCAAGTTAGAGGCCACGGGTAGAAAGTACGGAAAAAGTTGACGCTATTAGGCCGGAAGTCGCAGAATTATATTTGGCCCGGTGGATGGAAGTCAGCAAGAACTTTAACATTAAGCGTGCTCACCCTGGAGAAATTTTATGATGGGTGACCCCCTGGGACGTTGCCCCAGGAATCAAAAACCAAAAGATCAAAGGCCAAAAGGTCAAGGGCAAAATGGGAATTTATGAAAAGTTAGACTGTGAAAGGGCATTTTTTCATTTGACAGAGTCAAAGTCAAAGTCAAACAGTTGACCAAAAAATCAAAAAAATCCACAGATGCCCAAACAATAGAGCAGAACTCACTCATTACCAGAGATTCAACCGATTGTTGAAATTTGGTCTGGATGATGAATTATGGAATTTTAAGGATTTGATGATTGAAAATATTTATTTAAGGTATCAGGAGTTCTCTAAGACCAAAAACCAGAGTCTAGAAAAATATAGTGAATTTTATGGCATTTTATAAAATTATTGCCAAAAGTACGATTAAGGCGATTTTCCCGAAAATGAGGAAAATGCCCGAAAAATCCCCAAAAGTACAATTTATTACAAAAATTAATTTGGAACAATTTAGAAGGTATTCTGGGGAAAGATAAAGGGCTAGAGTATCAATGAAAAATATAGAAAATTATACGGCCCTAAAAATGATTTATTTTAAAGTTGCTTGTTTTCAGGAGTTATGACAGGATAAAGTAATCCTGTTAATTTTGATAAGATTAAGGGATAATTTGAGGATGATGATTTTAATATATTTAAGAGGGAAATATAGAGATTAAATGAGGAAGGAAACATCTCCAGAAAAGTAGAAAAAGATTTACCGAAATAGAGTTATGTTTACCGGTAGAAAGTGCAATCGGTAGAAGTAACCGAATGGAGTTTGGTTCGGTTAGAGTAACCAAACCCCAAACAGATTTTTACACCCCATGTGCAGAAATTATGATAACTTTTGAGGAGCCAATGAGGAGATAGCACATGTGTGAATGGTGGCTTCATTCTAACCTTTGGATTATACTTAATTAGTAAGGCTTAATCTTAGCCATTCATGTAAATTCAAGGGAACTAATAAAAGAGGCCAATTTGTTTTTCTTCTTCTCCATTTGGCTGCCATTATCCTCCCTCCAAGCTGCAGAAATTTTGTCCTCCACACGCACAAGAAGAAGAAAGAAAAGCTTGAAGCACACAAGGTAAGGTTTACAAGCAATCAAACCACTACTTTTTCTTAAGCTTAGAAACCTCCTCTTCAACTCTATGGGGTTATTTTCTTTGATAACCCTCTCTTTTATGAGATTAGAGAGTTAGGGGTCTTGAGTTCCAAATGAAAAAGAGAGGGATTTAAGGAAAATCAAAGGTTGTAAAACACTCCTTGTAGATAAGAAATTGGAGCATGAAGTTACTGTTCACACAGCACTGTTTGGCACTGTTCATGAAGGAAAGTGAATGATTTTATGATGCCCAATTATGGGAAAATGGTTTAGGATTGAGATTATGCATGTGTGTGAAGCTAGAAGTTGAAAAATCACATTTTTCCAATTTATAGAGCAATTTTCGTGCTGCTGCAGAACAGTGAAAAAGGAGTGTGATTTTGATGCTTCCATTGAGTTTAGAAGGCAAATTTGTGTAGGGTAAAAGTGAGAAATGAATTTGGGAAGCATTAGAAATCATAAGAGCAAATTTCAAAGTTTAAGGGTGCATAAAAGAGCA
>JANTPZ010097857.1:0-14994 GCA_025593235.1 Vachellia pachyceras
GGGTGAATGTACAATCACGGCATGAAGAAGGCGCAAGCAAGGGAACACGGGGTTTAAAAGTGAAGAGTATGCCTCGTGAAGAAGTGTTACAAGCACACCTATATATCTTGAATAATATGGAAGAAATTCAACCTTATTTCCATGAACATAAACAGGTGTTAAAGAAGATGTATCCTAAAAAGAATGACATGCAGATAGCGAATGAACAGAATAAGACATTCATAGGATGGTTGAAGGAAAGGGTTTCTCATGACATTGATGCTTCTGCGATGACCAAATGGTTAGCATGGGGGCCTGCATTTGAGGTGGTCACCTGAAGCGGTTATGACATAAATGGGTATTTATTCTACACAAAGCTTCAAGACAACAAAAGTACAGTGCAAAATAGTGGAGTGATGGTTGTAGCTGAAGCCATGCACTTTTCAAGTTTGAAAGACAAGAACCTTATACTAGCATCTATGGCTTACTATGGAGTTATTCAAGAAATTTGAGAGATGACATACAACAAGTTCAAATTTCCTTTATTCAAATGCATGTGGGTTAACAATAATGCCATTGTGGTCAACAAACAATATGGATTTACCTCAGTTGATCTTGAAAGAGTTGGTTATGGAGATGAGCCATTCATTCTAGCAAGTCAGGCCAGACAAGTGTTTTATATCATAGACCCAGCAAATAAAAAAATGTTGATTGTACTTCAAAGTAAAAAACAAAAGGATGGCGATCCAACCTTTAACCTGGATGAGACACCCCCTTTTACTATAAATCTGCCTAGACCACGTGAAACGTAATTGGTTAATGATGATCACTATGCTGTAAGACAAGATCACTGTAAAGGAATATGGAAAAATACATAAAGTAAGGAGTTCATTACGAAATTTCGATATATTGTGTTTATATGTGTTTACCTTATATTACTTTATTCATGCTGATTGAAATTTATTTATATCTGACATTGATTTCTTAATAGAAATATGGCGAGTTCTAATGAGTTACACAGTGATGGACACGTAGATGAAAATCCAATGGTGGTACCAGATTCGACTGTGAAAAAGTTTAGGGGATGTACAACCATGGCCTCCTTGACTGCACATCGTCGCCAACAAAAGGAGAAGCTGCATGTAGAATTCAATGCCAATATAAATCCCACCGGTGATGAGGAAGATCAATTTATCAGCTATTTAGGGTATTTGGCATGGAGCAAGGTTAGCATATTGTACCCTGGATGGCGATCTGTTCCACAAGAAACATGAGATATGATATGGCAAGAAATTTTGGTATGTAACTTTCAACACTACTCCATTTCTGTCTTCATTTTGATTGGTTCAAATGTCATTATAAAATGTTGTACTTTGCAGCAAACATATGACGTTCCAAACACTAAAGAAATGAAGAAACACTAGATGGGGCTTGTTCGCATACGTTGGAAAGACTTCAAGAACAAGCTGTCACGATATTATGTTCGAGGTCAAAGAAAAATGAAGAACCATGTCAGAAATATCCTTTTCTGGCCCCCGAAGACTGGAGGTTGTTTATAGTATCACGGCAAGATCCACAATTTCAGGTAACATCCTTCAGTCATCTACATTTTTTTTGCTATTACTAATTAAGCAGCGAGGATGAAAGGTGGGAAGTACATCAATGAAGCAGTTGTTGAGGTGGCTGGAAGGATTGTAAGTGTTAACATATAATTATCACATGTGATTGTTTATCTTAGTTTTATTAGTACCTCACTTATGACGTATTATACGATATAGGATGACCTTACACAGCAGGGGACTTTCACTCAAAGCGGGAGTATGGACATCTTAGCGACGGCGATTGGAAGGCCGGATTACCTAGGCCAAGTTCGAGGGGAGTTGAGGGTAATGGGTCTAGGAACATATTTTGGACGACCATCTCAACAGTCTATTGAAGCTCAGTTTCAATCTAGAGTAGCTGAGATGGAGCAATCACTCCTAGCTAAGTTTGACGCTGAACGCCAGACGCAAAACCAGATGATAAAAAATATGCGTGAGGAGATAAAAGCTGAGATGATGGCTAAGTTTGGAGCTGAGATAAGAGCTCAGATAAGAGCTGAGATGAGAGCTGAGTTCATAGCTCTTCTAAAATTGGGAAAGTTGATTGAGAAACTGAAGAATATCGATTCCCCTGTATTTCCCAATAGCAAAGATAGCAATCATCCATTTGATACATTAGCACTGGGTGACCCTCCCCTAGTCCCCCCGCAGAAGAAGTTAGAGAGGATTGTACTCTCTACCTGGATGAGCCAATACGTGCCGTTGCCCATGCTTATTTCTACAAGCAAGCTACTACGCACCATTCTTTGCCAATTTCGGATAGCTTGTCTCGCGTATCGGTGACAGGTATTGAAGATGGTGAGGAAGGCTTCGATGTCCCAGTCGCTGATCGAGAGGTGCTCATTTTAGGCCAATCTAAGGGTTGCTTCATTCTTTGGCCGAAAAATCTCATTTCTACACCTACAACACCTCATGAGGTAGTAGCCACCTTATGATCTTACTTAATTTTGTTCGGCATTATATTTATAATATGTATTCTCTACTTTACTAGGACCTGGAAGAAGCTGCAAAATTCCCATCCTTGTTACGGCTGAAGCAGCTACGAAAAAAATTTACACCCGTGACCATACAGATGGTTGATGGAATTGTTGGTCGTGGTGTAACGTATGAATTTGTTATCGACAAGGATGATGTGAAACAATTCCTATCTCTGGATGACCTCGATATATCATGGATTCAATCTGCAATCTTGTAACTTTTTTATATTCCTATCTTCAATTGATGATGCCGTTTTTAGGTTTTATGTAATTGAATATTTCCTTTGTTATTGAACTCTTTAATAGGACCTTGCACAGTATTTGTGTCAACTTTTCTAAAGATGATTTGTATGGATTTTTATGTCTTGCGAATACAACGAAGAGTTACAATTTTGTAGAAAATTGGGTGCATTACGTTGGGAGCACAATACGAGCAGACATTAATCCAAAGATGTGTTACCTAGCGCCAATAATTGAAAGGTATGAAATTATATTAATCCCTTTAACACATTCAGCATAATTGGTAATAATTAACTTGTTTGGCTAGCTTCATTTTCATGTATATGTGCTGTTGTAGTCATCATTGGAGTCACTGTGTTGTCTACCCCGTCATGAATATTGTGTATTGGTTCGATCCGTTGCTGGCAAAAAGGCAGGGAAAGAGCAAAAATACGGTTTTGATACGTAAGATTTTGTATTTTTAAATTATTGCTTTTAACAATGTTTAGAAATATTTTTTCATATGTAACTACTGTCAATTCAATCGCAGCGCACTCAAGACATATCGAATAATGGGCGGTAAACGTGAAGGTATAATTAAAAATACACAGTGGTGTTATCTAAAAGTAAGTACTTTGACTTTATGTTCTTTCATTGAATGTCATTTTATCCCTTTATACTTTTTGACAATTTTTTTTATCTTTAGTGCCCTCGACAATTAGGCAATACTGAGTGCGGGTATTATGTCGTCAATTACATGTATAGTATCATTCAGAGCGGATTGACTAGAGATCTAGAAGAGGTATTACGTAATTTATCAAATATTGATGAGTTAATCGTTTAGTTTGATGAATTTGGATTTGTTTTAATACTTGTTTTTAAATTTGTAGATTTTTGATAATGATGATGCTTACATGGCTGGTCACATTGATTTGATACGGGATTTGATGGCCAAACATATTGATTTGTAGATCATGCTTATTTCTTCAAGGTGAATATATATAGTTTCAACCATTCATGTCGACTTGTATAGGATTAATTAGATTGATGAATTGTGTTACTCTGCAACAAACTTACAATGATCTATTTGCTTAGTAAATGACAATGGTGACTTTTGTGCCTCACTGCAATAAGGACTTGGCTTTCGAAGATATATACATCTAACTCTGAGGAATTTTAATTTGTATTTCTCCTCCATAATGACTTTTGATTAGAACCTTGATATTTGTTTATTCTGTTTGGCCTTGATTTGTTGTATAAAATGTAACTGTAAGCTGAATCAGGTGGGTTGATAAAATTGAAGAATTTTTTTTTTAAAAATAGAATATACGACGCCCTTGATAGTGCAATGGGCGCCGTAGGTGTGAGCTATGATGCCCTACATTAAAATGTAGGGCGCCATAGGTACCCTACAACGCCCTACATTGAAAAAAAGGGCGTCGTAGGTGAAAGCTACGCTCCCTGCATTGTAATGTAGGGCGCCATAGCTCTCACCTATGGGGCCTCTCAACAAAAAGGGCACCGTAAGCTCTAACTTTCTACTCCCCTCACATATACACCCATCGAGAAAGGGTGCCTATTGGTTTAAAAATAGGGTGTAAAAGGTACATTTTGTAGTAGTGCACCAATGGCCTTTATCACATCCTCTTTTTTTTTTTTATAACACATTCAGAAGCATTTTGATTTAGACAAATTGTAAATTAAAATTCACATTTTGATCTATGGATTAGTATACATTTGTCATTTACATAATTTTAGTCCAATCTTAAAAATTCATAATTAATTCTAAAAAATCAAAATGAAATGATTCAAATATCCCTTTAAAGCTCTTAAGATTGTTTGTAGAGCAAAATATATATTTAGTCTCATTCATGCTCATAGAATACAAAAGCACCATGAAGGCATACTCTACATATGGTCAAATTGCCTTTTTTTTATTTTTTCCTCTAAATTTGAAAAACAACATATCTCATTTTGCACAACCAAATTTAACAAATTAAAACTTGTTCTAAACTTTTCAGTATGTACCACAAATCTGAAAAGTTTCGTCGCTATTCAATATCATTTCCCGTGTTTTTCCAACATTCCAATATTAGTCCACATTAAGGGTAGTAACTCTTTTATTTCACCATTACACGCAATCTTTAATGGCTCATTGCATGTGCAAACCTTTTTTTATGCATAATTACATATCAAACGTGCATTCCAATGGCTCATAATGAATTGACGTGGCTGATAGGATTGTTATATATTTATTATCATGATACAACATTGTTATGGAATAACCTATCATGATTAGTTATTGGAATGGTAAGATTCATATCATTTTAGTAGCAAACATTTACCATTCAAATTGATTAGGCCTCTAGTCGCCTCATGATCTAATAAAAAATTACCTAAAATTAATGCAATATAGTGCATCAACCCTATAATCGTTCTCTTATCAAGGAACCTTTATTTTGATTTCCTATGTTAATCTAAGTGCTGAAATGTGATTAAAAGAAAGGGTTCTTTTTATAAAATTGATTTTCTTACTAACACCAAATGCAATAAATTTAAACTACAATTAATAGGTGACCATCCATGCTACAAAATAATTTTGGGAGTTGAAAATTTCATCAAACCTTAAGCAAAACTTCAAGTTAACATTTGAATCCAATATTTTCAATTGATGATAGCTCATATGAATATAGCTAACTATCATCTATCGAGATATTGTTAAAAACTGTTTAATGCACAATTAAGATTGAAATAATGCAATATGAGTCTTCTTAATATGAAATGCTAACAGCCATTTCAAGGCACAAATAATTATATTAACTAAACAATAACACGATAATTAACATAATTAAATTGATACCATCAAGAAATTCACAAACACATATACTTCATATTGTATAGTCTAAAATTAACTCCAAACAGAGACAAATAAATATCCATCTCAGTTCCAAAATCATATATAGTCATTCCTATAACAAGAAATCCAAATATATAATTCTAGACTAATGGAATGATAGACAAACTCTAATATACAAATCAGTAAGCTCTGGTCAACAACTCCATCACCAAAAGTCAAAACAATCATCCACGCATTGCTTGAGGTTCAGTTCCAACGAGCTCCAGATGCTCTGCCATAATAACAATTAGGGAAGAGAAATAAAATCTGGGATGAAGACAGTGATGCCCCTCGTGATCCGCTGCTGGAAAATAAGCTTCATTGAAGTCCTGGAACAGCGATAGCGACGGCTGGGTGAGCGAGAACAAAGTTAACGCGACCAGAACAGTGAAGCAACGTCTCTGTCTCCAGCCACCGCGTCTTCTCACGTTCCCTTTCTTCCGTCTCCAGGAGGCGTGGTCGGCGATGGATGAAGAAGCTTCATTAGTTTCTGGAGGTGGGTGCCGAGGTGATGAAGCAGGTGAGGTCGAGTGTGCGTGAGTCTCCAGGTGCTTTGCTCTCCAGTCTTATGCTCTTCCGCGTTCTGCCTCTTCTCCGTCAACTCTCTCGCAGGTAGCGGTATGGAATGGTGGACGGTATGCGGTTGGTGTGTGCTCGTTAGTGATGGTGTGTCGATGGTGCTGAGGAATGGAGGTAGCGGCGTCTCAGGTGTCCAGGTCTGGTCCCCTCTAGCTGAAGGTTCCTCCCCTTCTTTCGGTTAGCTCTTCCATTTTTTACCTAGATTGATCAATGGATGCCCCAAAACGCAGCAGTAACACTGAAGCTGATTTGTTATTTACAAAATATGAGAAGCAAACTATCATTAATTTGTAGGCCCTCTTCTGTCATTTTCTGAATTTTCTAAATTCCTTCTAAGTACCTACAATGCAAGTATTAAGCACTATATAATAACAAAAGCTCAAGGAACCAATTGCATGAATAAATTATTAATTTAAGACCATTTTGCCCCTAATTAGGTTTAATTTAATGCAAATGTCCTTATTCCAAATTAGTGCTTAATCATTTAATTTTAGTTTATGAAATGTGTCAAAATCCTTAGATTATCTATGAAAAAGTGTGTAAAAATATGGTTAGATTACAAATATATATGGCGTAATATCCAGCCTTTTTCTGTAAATTGAAATAGAGGCCAAACCGATAGTTATGAGATAAGATGGCTCGGAAATAAAATTATAGAAAGAGAAGATGTTAATGGACCAAAAAGACCCTGGTCAATTTAGTCCTAAGGCTTTGAAATTAATAAGAATGTGAGCCAAAGAAGTAAATGTCGTTAAGTATAAAGACTAAGGGCAATATAGTCATTGGACATAAAAGGCCAAAGCTCAAAAGCTGAGTTAGAACCCATAGATAGAAAGTACGTGAAAAGGGGAAGGTAATAGAATGAACGTGTTAAGGTTAACCTGGCCGTAATGGTTTGAATTCTTTTAAGAACTTCGTAGTTAAGCATGCCCGCCCTAGAGTAATGACAAGAGGGTGACCTCCTGGAAAGGACCCAAAGGTCAATAAACAAAAGATCAAGGTCGAAAAAGTCAAGGGTAAAATGGGAATTATGAAAAGTTAGACAAAGTCAGGGCATTTTGGTAATTAAGAGAAATGTAAGGGCATTTTGGTCATTTGACAAGGTCAAAGTCAAAGTCAAAAAGTCAAAAAATTGACCAAAATATCAGAAAAAGTCACAGATGCCCAAAAGATAGAGCAAAACTCGCTAATTAACAGAGATTCGACAGATTGCTGAAATTCGGCCTATATTTTTATTTATAGAATTTTGAAGATTTAATGGCCGAAAATAATTATTTGCGGTATCAGGAGACCTCAATCAGTTGAGTTTAGGATATAGAAAAATAATGTGAATTTTATAGTAATTAATAAAATTATTGCCCAATATACGATAAAGACGAATTCCCAGAACGGAGGGAAAAAGACCCGAAAACCCCATAAATATAATTTTATTCAAAATTAATTTTAGAAAATCCAAAGGGTAAATTGATGAAAGGAAAAGGGCTAGAGTATTAGTAAAAAATTATAGTAATTTTTAATGCCTTAAAAATAAAGTGCCCGTCGAAAGTACGTTTTCCGGGGGTTTTCGACAGGATAAAATTGCCCAGTCAATTTTGGATGAATTTCAGGGGAATTTTTGGATAAACCTTTCACCATATTAGAAAATGAATTATGGAGATTAAAAGAGGAATAAATATCTCTAGAAAAGCAAAGGAAAATTTACTGGAATAAAATTATGTTTATCGGTGAAAGTCGTAATCGGTAAAAGTAACCGAACGATAATCGGTTTGGTTAGTGTAAGCAAACCCCAACCAGATTTTTAACCCCATGTGCAGCCATTAAATGTCACTTTATGAGAGCCAATAGGATTGAAGCACATGTGGATGTGGTGTTGCAATATCAACCATTAGATCAATCTAAAAAATTTCAAGATTGATTTGTAACCCTTAGATCAATCTTATGTTTCATTAAGTCAGATTTTTCACCCTCTTCTCCAGCCATTTCTGCGTGAAAATCTGAAGCAAAAATGGAGAGAAAGTAGCATCTTTGCAAGAGGAAGAAGAAGAAGAAGAAAATTCACTTAAAAATCCAAGGTAAAAGCTTCTTCCATGCAATTCTATACCTCTTCTTAATCCTTGCAACCTCCTCTACCTTTTTAATGGTTTAGATTTTTGGATTGAGCCCTCTTTTTGGTGCTGAAAGTTAGGGTTCATGAAGAGGGAAAATGAGAAAGATAGGGATTTAGAGGAAATAGTTGGTTGCAAATCACTCCTTGCATGATAAGGAGTAGATTGGTATATATATTGCTATGTTTTCTTGATTGTATGAGATTTTGGAATCAAGAAAAATAACAGGAGGTGCTGTCCAATTTGTGTTTTGATGAGGAAGAGGTGTTTTTGAATCAAATAATGCATGGAAATTGGTTTAGGAATGAGATTATGTAAGTATAGGAAGCAAGAAGTTGAAAGAAGGTGAAAATCATTTTTTCTTCTTCAACTTGTTATGTTTTCGTCCAGATCTGTAACAGTGGGGAAGGAGCTGGATTTTGATGATTTTAATGCTTCCATTGGCTTTAAAATGAGAAATTGTGTTGGGATAAAGTGAGCTAAGGAATTAGGAAGCATTAAAAACCAATATGACAAGCTTAAATGCTCCAGGATTCAAGAGAATTCAAGAGGAAGTTAATTTAATGGAGTTTTAAAGTGATTTTTGTTTTGGTAATGGCTTATTTTTAATGGCCATGATGTTGTGAATTATGTAGGTAAGTGTTTGGTGCAAGGAATTAATTTCTCAAGTGATCGAGAAAGCATCAAAGTGCCAAGGAAAGTTAAGAGCTTAAGGTAGCAAAGTTTTCTAACTTTATTCAACATTGTTGTGAAATGATTTAGAAAATATGCATGACTTGTTGATGATGAAGTGTGTATGTGAGTGATATTATGCTATGGCCATATGCATTAATATGTACTTATTACACATTTTGAATTGTTAAGCATTCCTACTTGCATTTCAAGAATGTCATGCATTTTAATATGTATGTTAGCAAACTTTGCTATTGGGATTTCAATGAAATCTCATTATTTCCAACTAACCCTTTTTAGGTGGAAGCTCATTAAAGGGTAAGGACAAGATTATTGATGCTTGAGGCAAATTTATGTGGCACTTTGATGATGTTTTGATTATGTATTTATAATGCTACTTTAAGTTTAAGTTTGAAGATGGTTTTGTGAAAGCATGCTTTAGATATAGGCTAATGCATGTTTAATTATGAGCAAATGAAAAAAACAAACAAGCATGCCTAAAGGAAGGAAAATGGAAGTGGTAAGAATGGATAAAAGTGTAGCAATATTGGTCAAAACCCTAATTCTGGCCTGATGTGAAATATAGTAAATGAACTTCAAATGAGTTGAAATTTTATAAAAAAAATAGTTCATATAGCAAGCTTTAAAACAAGCTAAAGATCACTGGATTCAGAGTTTTGTGCAAAGAGTTATGATCTTCCAAAGTGTGAGAAAAATCAGAGAAAACCTGGGAAAAATGAAAAATTGCTAAATGAACAGTGAATTTTTAAGCAATAAACTGATTCAATTGGGCAAGATACAGACCAAATGAGTATTTTTCCTCTGTAGAGGATTTTATAAGCTTCAAATAAAAATTAAAAACCACTTGATTTCGATTTTTCTAGAATTAGTTATGAATTTTTAAAATTGAGTCAAAATTCTGTGAATGGTGTCGTGAACAGTAATCCCAAAATTTAAAATTTTTCTTTTCCATTCTTGGGTTACTTTAAGTCACTCCAGGCCTAAATGGGATTCCAATTTAACATAATATGAAGCAAAGATGGTTAAATGAGGAGTGTGACATATGGCAAAGCTTTAGCGTTAAAACATGCTTGCAATTTAACTTCTTCATTATGTAATGACATGTTTAAATTATTATGCATCAATTGTATATAAGCATACAACATATCCCAAACAAAGTCACATATATAAATGCATGACTTTACATAAAATCATATGCATATAAAAACATGTCAATTCATGCCAGCAACAATCAAGCATATAAAAGTAGGGTAAGGTTTGCTATCTTGAAACCTTCTACCTCTCTTGATTTCTTCTTTTTCCATTCCAGGAGCTTTAATGTCCAAGCCTCTAATTGCATTTCTATAATATCCAATTTCATCTTACTTGACACTTTAACTATGCATTTTTTAATTCTATGAGCTTAAAAATTAATCTAATATACTTCTCCTGTAATCCCCTAAACAAATTTAAAGCAAATGGGTCTTTAAAGAGAAAACTGACATGGATGGCAAAGTCAGTGTCTTCAAGGAAAGACTAGTTGCAAAAGGATTCACACAAACTCATGATGTTGACTATGATGAAACCTTTTCCCTAGTAGCAATGGCCAAGTCAATCAGAATCCTTCTTGCCATTGCAGCATATTATGACTATGAGATATGGCAGATGGACGGTAAAACAACTTTCCTTAACGAAAAGCTACTTGAGGATGGTCCCTACTATCTCAAATCCAATAAATTTGTTTTATGACAATAACGGTGTTATTGCATAGGCAAGCATATACTCAGGCTATTTGACCTCATCATAGTAATTAGTGATAGAGGTGATATCAAACTATGCAAAGTATCTGGAGAAGACAATGTTGCTGATTGTAATATCCACCATTTTCTGTAAACTAAAATAGAGGCCATACCGATAGTTATGAGATGAGAAAAGGCCTATAATAAAAGTATAGAAAGAGAAGATGTTAGTGGACCAAAGAGACCCTGGTTAATTTAGTCCTAAGGGTTTGAAATTACTAAGAATGTAAGCCAGGGAAATAAATGTCATTAAATATAAAGATCAAGGGCAATATGGTCATTGGATAAAAATGGTCAAACCAGTAGTCAAAAGTCAAGTTAGAGCCCACAGATAGAAAGCACGAAAAAAGATGATTTCGATGGGCTGAATAACTCAAAGTCAAACTTGGTTTAGTGGGAGAAATTTTATGAGAACTCCGCAGTTAAGCGTGCTCACCCTAGAGTAGTGTAAGGATGGGTGACCTTCTGGGAAGGACCCAAAAGTCATTATACAAAAGATTAAGGGTGAAAAGGTCAAGGGTAAAATGGGAATTTCGAAAGGTTAGACAGTGTAAGAACATTTTTGTCATTAAGAGAAAGCGTAAGGGCATTTTGGTCATTTGACAAGTCAAAGTCAAAAAAGTCAACTGTTGACCAAAAATTTACATATGCCCAATAGACAGAATTCGACTCACTGATCACAACCGTAATTCATGGTTTTTTGTGATTCGGACCAGATTTCCGTCTAGAGAATTTTGAAGGCAAAAAGGAGGAAAAATAATTATTTAAGGTATCAGGAGTTCTCAGAAAATTGAGACAAAAATATAGAAAAATCCAGTGAATTTTATATTATTTAATAAAATTACTGCTCAGCATGAGATTAAGGCGATTTCCCCAAAATCGGGAAAAAGACCCGAAAATCCCCAAAATATAATTTATTTCAAAAATTAATTTTAGAAAATCTAGAGGGCATTTTGGGAAAAGAAAAGGGGTTAGAGAATCAGTGAAAAATGTAGAAATTTTTTAATGCCCTAAAAGTACTTTTCCCTCCGATTGCTTGTTTTCAGGGGTTTTGGATAGGATAAAATAATTTTGTAAAATTTGAGGAAATTAAGAGGTATTTTTGGGTTAATAAATTTGTCATGTTCAAGAGGAAAATATGGAGATTAAATGAGGAATAAAATATCTCCATAAAAGCAGAAATAAATTTACCGGAATAAAGTTATGTTTACCGGTAAAAAGTGTAATCGATAAAAGTAACTGAAAGGGATCTAGTTTGGTTAACCCAACCAGATTTTTAACCATTAGTTACACTCAATTATGACCACTTTTGGTTAGCCAATAAGAGACAAACAAGTGGGTGATATGTGGTGCAATCTAGAGCCCTTAGATTTAAACTTAATCATTAAGTATCAATCTTAGCCATTCATTCTTTTTATGAGATAATTATATGGCAATTTCTCCTTCATCTTCCTCATTTGGTGACCGACTTTTTGGGCTGCAAAAGAGAGAAAGAAGATGCCATTCTCATGGAAACAAAGAAGAGAAATTTTCAAGAACTCATAAGGTAAGAGCCTAAGCAACTCAATCACATACCTTTTCTTGATCCTTGTGATCTCTTCTACCTCTTCCATGGATTAGAATTGGGATTAAACCTCTCTTTTTCAAGATTCAAAGTTTGTGTTCTTGAGAGCAAAAGTGAGAAAGAGAGGGATTTAGAGCTTGTGATTGGTTGGAAAAGTCTCCTTGAGTTATAAGGAGCATGTTGATGTATATATTATGGTTGATTGAGATTGTTTTTGAGTTTTGTAAAATTTGGGATTCATGAACATTTAGGGGAGGTGCTGCCCAATTTTCCATTTGAGGTAGGAGAGTTAAAATCAAGCTATATCATCCATGAATATGAGTTTAGAATCAAGAATAAGATGGTATAAGTGTTAAAAGTTGAAAAATCCATGTTGTGTTGTTTGTGAAACCTCTCGGCCAGATCTATTCCAAGGGGAAGGAAATTTATTTTGATGATATTGATGCTTCCAATGGATTCAAAATAAGTTTTTGTGTAGGGTATAAGTGACCCCAAGTTTATGGAAGCATTAGAAAATTATAAGTTCAAGTTTGATGTTCTAGGATTTAAGAAATTCAAGGGAATGGTTAAAGGAGTTTTACATTGCTTCTTGCATTGGAAATGGCTTATGTTTGATGGACATTATATTTTCAATTGTGTAGGCAAGAGTTTGGTGCAAGAGAATGATTTTCAAAGAATTCAAGAAAGGTTACAAAGCTAAAGGGAATTAAGGAGTAAAGGTAGCAAGACCATCTAACTCTAATATAAATTGTTATGAAAATTCTTTTGAATGATGCATGACTTGTTTTGAACCTTATGATGATAAAAGTGTGGATGTGTGCATTTTCATGCTATGGCCATATGCATTTATGTGTTTCATGTTGCACTTCTATTATTCCACATTCACATGAAAGTTTATCATGCATTTTTATGAAGTATGTTAGATAGTTTTGCTATTGGGATTTCCATGAAATCTCACTTCCCCCACTAACCATTTTTAGGTACAAGTTCTTCAAAGGGTAAGGAGAAAATGTATGATGCTTGAAGCAAAGAATTCACACGTTATGTATATGAATTAAGTTGTAATGTTTAAGTTGTTTTGAGACTTAGACATGTGATGTAATATGTAGTTAAACCCTTGCATGTTTGGTTGATGTATGGTGGATAGTGTGTGCTGAAAGTGACTGCCATTTGCATGGTTAAATAAGATTAAAAATGGTTTAGAAGTTAGGGTTTCAAGTGATGAAGTTTAAAATTGACAAGTTTGATTAATTGTCAAAGAGAAGTTGGTCAACCCCTAAATTTGACCTGTCAGAAAACAGAGCAAATGAACTCCAAATGCGTTGAAATTTTACAAAAAAATAGTTCTCATTGCAAGATTTAAAACAAACTAAAGATCACTAAAATTGGAGTTTTATACAGAAAGTTATGACTGCCCAAATTTGGTGAAAAATCACTGAAAAACCTAGGAAAAACCGAAAATTACCAAATGAACAGTACATATTCACACATTAAACTGTATCAATTGGGAAATGTAATGACTCTATGAATATTTTTACCTTATATAGGAACTTATAAGCTTCAAATAGAAATTGGAATCACTCAATTTTGATTCTTCTAGAATTAGTTATGAATTTTCAAAGTTGGTCTGAAAAACTGTGAATAGTAACTTTCATAAAGTTGAAAGTTTTCAATTTAAATCTTTTGGACTTTTTGGATTAAATTGAGGCTTCCCTTTGGTTTTAAATCAATATAAAATGAAGCTAATAGCAAGGTTAATGTGTGTCACACTGATCCTCTTAACAAACTGCTTGCACAAGCGAAACATGAAAGTCATGTTAGGTCAATGGAAATTAGACAAATCAATGATTGTACCTAGTGCAAGTGGGAGGATGTTGGAAATTGTGCCCTATACATACACAATTAATTATTAAATCCTCAATGTCCAGGGCATGAAAGTTATGGGTGAGACACCAGCCCACAAACCATTTACAATTCACAATATCATTCCAACTCAGTACACAAAACTCGCCCACAAGTCACCACCAGAAGTCACAACAATCAACAATTATTAACAATCCTATTGAACATATAGGTCTAGATATATTCCTTAAATAAATTCTTAGTATCTCAGCATACCAAAAGACAAATTATTAATGGGCCTAACTTCATGACAGAATCGTAAGGTAAAATCAAATTATGTAAACTCTATATGTCTGGTAATATACATTTCTTCTTAAAATAGTTTAACTATTAAGCATACAGTGATAGCTGTCAAGCTATTGGCTCATTTCCTTCTCACCTCGAACCACTAAGTTCCTCTCCTGAAAAAAATAAACATGGATAGGTGGCGTGCCCTGTCTCACGAATCGCAAAACAGTGTCGTTGGTAAACCTTGAAAATTTGCCAAGAATTAAATTTATAATCTCCAAGGGTTGTGTAGTTTCAACCCAGGGTCGTTCTCACCGAAAGCAAGTCGCGCACCAAATAGTTATTAGCTTATGCTTGTGTCCGCTATGCAAAATGCAAATGGGGTTTCAGTTTGAAATTAACTATTCTACTAATCTAAATACGGAAACTAAAACTTGTTTTTGGTATTTTTGATATTGAGGAAGGAAAATTAG
>JANTPZ010097858.1:0-19391 GCA_025593235.1 Vachellia pachyceras
GAGAGAATGGGAAAACTGCTGGCTTCGAGGAAGCTATCAAGAGAGTCATGCTTACAACAAACTTTGGTGGACCACACAAGCGTGTAACACCAGAGTCTTTCTATACAAATTCTTGGCCTGAATGCTTCTGCAAATTATCCCCGGATAACCCTGCTGACCGGTGTCCATCAAATGATAGTTAATTATTTAGAACGATCAGATGCAGAACGAAGCATTTAATTACTAAAATGCTGCGATATCTTGCTGCAGAAAGATGACAGTTGCTTCTCTACTTTAGCTGATGTTTATATTATTCCAGTGATGAGCTGCTGTGCGCCAAGTTTGAAAAGTAATGTATTCTTATGATCAGATCCAGAATGTCAGGTTGTCTTCTTTCTTTGTTAGGCTCACAAGCTGCTTTACATGTCAAGATAATGAAATTAGACATCAATACGTGATGCTGATTTGTTTATTAGTCTGAGTGTCCCTTGGAACATGAAGGGAAGATCACAACTAGTTCCTCGTTAGCTAAAATGCTATCAGTGTTGCCCTTCCTTTTTTTTTTTTTTTTTGTAATTATGATCATTCCTCACCTTATTGTACGAAGGTGACGAATGATGGAAGTGTGATAAGAAACACTTTTATAAGATTGTAATTCTTTTTTTTTTATTACAGTATCCCTTTCCAATTCTGTGCCAAAAACGACATGATGTGAAATTATTCTTTCCCATTATTCTTTGTCCAACCTCTTTTTCTCCATATCCGCTTCCTTTTTCATTTTAGGATAAAAAAGTGAAATTTAAAAAGTAATAGGAAAGGAAGAGTTTTAAAAGATGGCGTATCTGGAACGGAAGGATATTTGTAGTTATTGTCTTCTTGTTCATATATGATCTGTATAATTTCATTCTTTCATTTCATTCATTATCCCAGGCATAATGCAATGGTGCAAATGATTTAAAAGCTCACGGTTATGATGTTTTGTTTTAGCAAGGTTATGATGCTTGTGTTGAATTTAGCCAAAAAAACTAAAGGAAATCACAATTTTTACTCGCAAAAATAAAAATACCTCGGCAATTTTTCCCTGAATTCCCATTTGTTAAGTAGTAACGGACTGATAAGACAGTAGAGGGTTTTTTTACATTGGAAGTGAAAGATTAAGCAATGAAAAACATGTAAGCTCAAACTAAATGCAATGAAACCAAAATGTTTATTTCAATATATTATTTGCTGAGGTACACCATGTGCATTATGTATAAAACACAAGCTCAATGAATCACAATTGTACATCATGTATAAAAGAAAAGCACTTGAAACTAGATTACTACAACCTCTATGTTATATGTTGACAGACGAAAGCAGCAAATTACATAAAGCATTAGAGCTCCACCAGTTTGGAGAAAGAAGAATGCTTAATATCTGCCAGTACTATTTTCATTATCTGCAGTTAACAGTTAAACTCAGACGAATTACAAATATCTATAAACAGGTGAGCTACCCATTCAGATGACCGGATCATATGCTGCATTATCTACAATTGGCAGATATATACCTCAATTACATCCAATTACAATGAATCTATAATGCAGGATTTGATCTCTGTTCCTTCCAAGTTTTCCAAGCCTTTCTGACTTCATCCAATTCAGAATGTGGAATGCTTGTGTTCCTATCCAATTTCTAAACCCAATCTGCCCAAGGAGAGTGGTAGGCACCTGAACCTGAGTTTTTTAGCTTTAAAATAAAAGAAAAGAAAATAATAGGATAAGCTCTATTGAGAAAAATAGCAGCAAGAATCTCACTACTCTCTCTCTCAAATAGCCAAGGAGAATCTCCCATAAGGTTTGCTCTATTAAAATTCTCGTAATTTACTCAGGGCTAGAGGCCAATATTTATAGAAAGATTACAGCAGCCTTTTTTGATGATAAAACTGAAATGCAGAAAATGGAATAACAAACTAGTCCTAGTGGGTATCACTTATTTAGCACCTGCAATTTAAATGGAAACAGAAAATAAGCAAATAATTCAAATAAAAGGAATGACTATTTAAATAAATGTGAAATGACCCGTGACTTAGTCTTTATGTCCGGAATCCTCTCTGCCACGTCTCCCATGTCTTGTATAAGTCAGTAGCGGCTTGGTTGGATTGCTATCAGAGAGCTTGATGAATCTAGGAGTATTGAAACTTTAGACAGCATAACAGATACATAGAAGTCATCAACTGCCTCCAGAATTTGTTCTGATTCATCTATAGACACCATTTCTGGTCTTGTCATGTTTCCAGCACTTGCTCTCGTTCTAAAAGAGTTCCCCCTTAAAATTGAAACTTCTGCTGGGGCAAGAAGGAGGACAATCCGAGAAAATTTAACCAGTGACAATGCAAGGACGTCTCTTGGGAGTAAGTTCCTCTTTCTTGCCACCGCAGTTCCAATCATTTTGCGTATCTGATCATGCGTTACTGAGTTAGTATGTATATGATCAAAATCATTAATTTCCTAAGTTGGAGATATATGAAATCAACATAAACCAACCAGGAGATAATCTAAAGTATAAATAGGATCTAGTACCGTTAGAAACTTACTTGATGCAGCATAAAAGATTCCCCCATATGTTGAGCTCAACATAATCATATCCAAGTGAATTTTCTTGTTCTGCTTGACATGCCAATATTTCCAAGTGATTGCCTTACCTTCAATTTTTTCCTGTACTTTGACCTGACAGTACAATATGGAAAGGGTCCCCCCCTCCCCAAAAAGGAAAATATCAACAGATGAAAAAAAAAATAACTATAGGGTAGCTATCAAAATATTACACTTGCATCATCATATTTATCAGTTAATAATAACTGATAGTGATGGCTGGTCAGTCACCAATAACTATGCCTCTAGAAACATTTAGATGCTGAGCTTTTAAAATGTCACGGGAAGGCAGAGCAATGATTTAAAAGGCAAAAATATTAGCCACAAGAATTTCTAAAATGGGTTTATGATTTGAGGGAGAGATATGATTTCGAAGAACCAACCCGTAGTCACCATGCAATGCAACCAATTGAACATTAACATCAAATCAATCTCCACTCAACTCCTCTTAAATGGATGCTGTCAACTCTGATTTAAGGCTTTTATTTTCTTTCTCTTCCCTAGTTCATGCATACGTTATCCCCCCCCCCCAAAAAAATCCCTTTTTGCAGGTTTAGTTAATTCATCTCTATGTCCTATAGTATATAAAACTTTGTAATTATGTGTCTTTTTTAATATTATTCTGCCTTTACCTCCAAAAAAAAAAATGTCACAATCCAGCCCATGTGAAAAATTCGGCCCACATATAAATTGTAGCCCTCAAAAATTACCCAAAAATTCATTTCATATTTTTCATCTAATTTTATATTTTTTTTTGCCAGCGCTTGTAATTTTATATTAGTGATAGTGTCATATTCTCTTAAATTTAATGTAACTGAGGTTAGTGAATGTAATTACTTACATTGCTACCTTTAACCTTACATTCACTGGCAAAAAAACTTTTAATTGAACTTTTAATTTTGTCTATTTGTTTATAAATAATAATTTTTAGTGCATATCATTTCAAATTTTATTTTATCAAGATGAAATTTTATAAGTTAATTTATATTTTATTTTTAATATACTCAATCTCATTTACTTTCAGTAAGGGATATTTTGTTAAAAACAAATCGTTAAACTAAAATCAAATTAGAAAAATATGAAACATACTGTACAGAGGCGGAGGACTAAGCTCAGTTTGTTTATACAGATTCGTTGCCCCTAATCAAGATCGAAAGCATTTCTCTCCAGGCAGCTTCTTCTGCCTTGCTGTTTAGGTATAATCTTTCTCTATAATTACGCTATCTGCTCACAACCTTCGTTCAATTCACCGTAGCGGTTAAGAAATTCTGTTCTGAAGTCAGATGCCTTGCAATTCTTGACGACTTTTTGGTGACTATTGGCATTGTTCATCACCTGGTTAGTTATTTTTTTTTCATTCTCTCTATTATTCTAATGTATAAGATTTTGCTTCCTTACCCTTTTGTTGCCTGGGTTAAATTTATATGGGTAGTTAACGGTTTTTCTCATTTCTTCACTGCCTAAGCTGTGATTGTTACCAGGTTAGCGATTTGATTTGATTATTTGGCCTCCCTTTTTGAGCGAACTGGGGGAGGAGGCATATAAAAGCTGAAGTTTATTTTATAGCGGTGGATGAGAGCTTTCCATATTAATAAGGATTCTTCGAATTAAATGTCCCAAGAATTATGCGGATTGTCCTAATAATGCAAGACTTGTAACAGATATATTATGCGTGCCTCAGAGATGATTGAGATAAGAGCTTTCCATGTTGACAAAAGACTCTGGTTGGTCGTACTCTTTGGGGAAAAACATATCTCAATTATTGTTTGAGTCAGTATCGCTGATATAGTTTATTATATATTTGAAAGATCTGAAATTTCTGTGAAATTTGCAGTGGTAACAAGTATTCAATGGCCTTTGTCATTCTGCTGTAGTGTTAATGAAAGGTGCTGCAGTTGGAAAAATCTTGCACTTATATCAGATATTTGATGGGGATTAACTGAAGTTCTGAATAGCACTCAATACCTATGGTAAAATCAAAATCAAAAGTATTGGGTCGTCTGAAAATATGCTACAGACCTATACTACCATCTGATCTTGACACTATAGAACGTTTACATGAAAATCTCTTTCCCATCAGGTGCGATCTCTCTTAATATTTATATTTTTTAAGTTGTCCTTATGATGTGTGACGGGAATTGTACTAACTTAAAAAGGATATGGCAAATTTTAGGTATGAGTCATTATTTTTTCAAGATGTAGTGAATGGGCATGAGATTGTGTCATGGGGAGCTGTGGACCGCAGTCGACCTGAGGGCCAAAATGATGAACTCATTGGATTTGTAACAGCACGAATTGTTCTTGCGAAAGAAAGCGAGGTTGGTCCTATTACATACAATTGTCTGCCTTTTCCTAATTGCTTCAAGCATTTTCAGAATTGTTAGTCATTGGCAGGACTCCAGCTGGACCAAAAAACTGAGATTTTTTTTTAATATAACTGGATAACATTAATATAACTTCAACAACATTACACACGGGTTTGGGAATTCAAAATATCATCTCCCCCAACCCCTACCTGTGGTTCACTAGGGGGTTTTCGTAAACACAAAAGTTACCCACTAAACTATGGGTCGTTTTGGTCAATCTATCTGCAAGAGAACTCCTCTCTCGATATATGCTGAACCACAATATGCCAAACCTGAGAGATGTGCAGGTGGGCTTCATCAACAACATCCTTGAAGGGGTGGTTGCTGGTAAAACCCCAAGATACTAAGTTGATAGCCTCCGCACAATCAGTGTTAACAATGACCTGGTTATACCTACGATTCCAGCATAGGTGTAGCCCATGAATTACCGCAATAACTTCCGCTATAGCAGTGGGAACCAAGGTGAGCTTGCAGCTAAATCCGCTTATCCACTGGTCATTGCCCCCTAGATTACTCCGCCACACCCACTTTGCCCAAAGCTAAGAATGGACCCATCCACCTCAAGTTTGAAAGCATCCTACAATCCGTTGATGTCCTCCTGTAATTTGACTCGTTGTCCTGCATAGAATTTACATCGTGACAAGAGGGATTGGTCGCCACAAGCTTGAAAGAAAGTAGAAATGCCATTGTGTCACAATCGGCATTATTTTCCTCTCCAAAGACTCTCTTGCATCTGTCTCCATATATCCCAGCAAACGTAGTCAAATAAGATTTCCATCTCAGCTTCTAAGTAAACTCCCTTCCTGCTTCCTTCTTGAGGTTTCATCGTATCCATTCAATTCCTTGAAGTGATGAGAATTCTTCCCATAAAAATTGAGATTTTTATGTCTTCTATTACTCCCCGTCAAGCCATCTTTTTATTGGAATGTGACTTAAATTGCTCGTTGCTGGCATTCATTAAGCTGGTGGCAATATATGCCGGGTCAGATTTGTTGATTGAAATCTTATTTAAGGTGCATTCCACCAATCATTTTATCCAAAGATAAGAAATCTAACTATAAGCGATGGATATGCACATAGAGAAACTCAGAAATATCACGTTCCCATAGCATCCTAAACCTAGCCAAGCTTGGCTTAATGTTGCATGAATCTTGTGCTTTTAAAGATTTGATTATGCATGTGTTGGGTGTCAAAATAAATTCCTCCTTAGAGTACGAATGTTTGAAAGCTGAACTTTTCTCTGATTTTTAATTCAAGTTTTTTAACAATAAATATTATTTATGCAGATAGTGGATATTCTTGGATATGACTCATCCAAATCAGATCAAACTTTAATTTATATTCTGACGCTGGGAGTCGTGGATGCATATAGAAATCTCGGAATAGGTATGGGATTTTCTCACTGTAATTTAGTATGATTTGTTGGTGCCTTGTGGTATAATCTGTAGTCAATTTCTGCTTAATCCACAGCTTCTTCACTTATTCGGGAGGTCATAAAATATGCTTCGAGCATTCCAACCTGCCGTGCTGTTTACTTGCATGTAATTTCTTACAATAACCCAGCAATCTTTCTATACAAGAAGATGTCTTTCAAGCGTGTAAGAAGACTGCAAGGATTTTATTTAATCAATGGACAACACTACGATTCTTACCTATTCGTGTACTACATGAATGGGGGCCGATCACCTTGCTCACCATTGTAAGTACACAATATTCATGCCTTGATTTCCTTAATCTGACCTTATAGTTTTCAAATGAACCTATTGATATGGATAGTGTAGAAGTTGTTGCCCCTGTTTTGTCTGTTATAAAATCTTGATGTCTGCAACGGCCAAAATACAATAATCATGCCTTCAGTCTTTAGGGCTTACATGGGAATCAAAATGTCATGCATGGACAGGGAAAAAGGATGAAAAATTTACATGTCTCTGGACCAAAAAGTAATAGAAAGGGACTATCATTGTTGAGTTATATTAACTTTGGGTATTATAAACATTTTACATCTCATTTTCATATAAACTTGGGAATGCTTTGAAATAGGTATCAAGGAGGAAATTTCCCTAAGCCATAGATTATTGACTGGCTTTCAAAGCAGGAATTTTATATAAGGTTTAATACTTCTGTTGGTCCTTACAATTTAATTGAATTTTGGTTTTAGTTTCTGTAATTTCAAATTGCAATTTTTGGTCCCTTTGTTTTATAAGGACTTGGTCTGAGTTTAAAGACGTAACTTTTAGTTAACACTGTTAAGCACTAGGACTAAACCTAAAACTCATAAAAGTATATGGACCAAAACTAAAACTTGTTGAAAGTACAAGGACTAGGCGTATTTTGGTTTTGGCACCTATAACTATGAGTTTAGTTTTTGGTCCCTATACTATGTTAACTCTAGACCAAGTCCTTATGAAACTTTAAGAATTAAAACCACAATTTAAAGCTACATGAACCAAAACCAAAATTCAATCAAATTATGAGAACCAACAATGACAGTAATCCTTTATGCAATAATAGAATGTATGTTGTGCTGTTTGTTGTTGTTGTTGTATCCTTTTTTGGAAAGAATTGTAATATCATATTTCACGTTTCAGGGAGTTCCTCACTGGAATAGTAAGCCGCATGAGGAGTGGTTTCAAGTTGGTAGCTGCGAGGCTGTGCAGGACGGAGGAGAGGAAGATTTCAAGGTGGGCAAAATGTAAAGAAAATCATTCTCTTGTATCATCAGCACATAACAAGAAAAACATGGCAATTGAGTGTACTAGATATGAGTGTGTTTGATCCCCCCCCCCCCAAAAAAAATTGTTGGGTCTGTTTGTTGTTCCATGTATAATCATAATGATGCATCCTCATTTCATTTTCCTCTAGAAGATATCAGATTCAAACGTAGAATATTCACATCTATTCATTGAACGATCATGCCATGTTAGTAAGGGTGATTTTAATGTGTTCTGTTAAAAGGTGATGCTGATTCTCTGTTAAAGTGATGCAAGCAATTAATTACACTTGTGATCCTACGGATTGCTCTCGTCCCCCCACCTTTAAATTGTCAACTAGCGGTCAAGAACTTCCAATTTAGTTTTGCTGTAACTGTAATTGTTGTATTATACACACAGCTCTTGCCTACTTGATGATTCAAGGGTTTCCTTAGCCAGATATCTTTTTTGGTCTTTTCAATGTAGGTGGGTGGGAGCAAATTTCGATGGACCAAAGCAAGTAAACAGGTCATAAGATCTTAAGATTTGTTTCTTTGGCAATAAATTTTTAATTTCTAGCTTCTAAACCGTTTTGTCGGGGTTTTTAATAGCCTTCCAAAATAAAGCAATGCATGTAGACCCACCAATGCAATTGGATCTCAACGAAGGGCTAATCTCTTGTAGCGTGGCAAATTAATAATTTTCTATTGGAAGGTTTTTACATTCAATGTCTAACAGTAATTCAAGTATGATTGTTTAAAATAAAATGATATATGCACCTATAAAAAAGAAAAAGAAAGTGCACATATATACAAGATTAATAGTTGATTCATATGAAACACACACACAATGAATAGTTCCCTTTATTTAGAAAATTGACTTGTTTGATCCATCATGTGTTGATTGGTAAAGTATGAATACATGAATGCTTCTAACCGTATGGGTAAACTGGTACCCTCAGTTAATATTGTAATGTGTATTTGATATTTATGTAATATATTTAGCTATATGATGCAATACAATATGGGATCTTGATTAAAAAAAACACAATATGGGATCATATTAAATATGAGAGAAATTGAAAGAATGTCACAAAAAATTGAGTGGAAGTCAAGAGAAATCAAAGGGGTTATAAGTAAAGTTGAGAGAAATTGGATTAAAGCACTATCAAATGGGAGAGAAACCGAAATGCATTGAGAAGTAGGGGTTGAATTGTAAAAGGCTGCATTAATTCTCTGTAGTGTATATATCAATGTATTAAACAGGGAAAAAAACTATAGGGATTGAATTGAATTTTACCAAATTATAGAGTAGAACTTAAACAAGCTAAAACTACAGAGAAGACAATTAAAAAACCAGTTTATTTGTACCTGCAACAATTGCCAATTGGGCAGCATTAGTCAATACTCAATGGCGGTCAAATGAATACTAAATGTTATGTCTTGATGATAGTTTGTATAAAATAAAATATAAAAGATAAGGTTAATATAACTTGTAGTCCCTCAAGTTAATTCTTATTTCAATTTCGATCTCTCAAATTTTAAATTGCATTTTTGTTTAAAACATTTGTTCCTATTTTTTAAAAATTCATTAAAAAAATTCTACATGATACATATGAAAAGAAAATGTGTGGTTGAAATTATCTAGATAATAATACATTAAAAATAAATTACTAAGTATATAAATATATAATTAATAATAAAATGATTGAAGAATAAAAACTTTGAAAAAAAATTGATTTTTCGTTTTTTTTTCCAAATCAGCCACAGAACTGGCAGAAGATATAACGCGAAGCTCGGACCACCGGTTCACTGCCAATTAAATGCAAATTAAGTGAGTAATGTCCAGTCTGTCTTCATTCAATCACTGCCCCATTTCCTTCTCTTTGAATCTCTTTTGAAAGTTCAGAACAACCACGGTCAAGAAATTATTGATTGGAACGTATCAGTGGCTATTTATGTGTGTATGTATATTGTTAACGGTAAATTGTGAATATACCTCACTTAAAGATTATAAAATGATAATTTGATATTAGGAGAGGAGAATGTGGTTATTAATGAGAGGCTATTAAGGAGGGATAAGAGGTGAATATCTAGTATACTTAAAGGAGAAATAAGGTTGAAGGACTTCCGGTTGTACACCGGATGATCCTATACCTATTATGATGAGGGCTTATGATACCCCTGCGATGTAAAAGGAGGAACCAATAGTCCGGTATTGTGTTTTGCGGAATTTGGCCAGTCCATATTATTTGATCGGTGAGCTTGTTGTATTGTACTACCAGTCATATGTGATAATACTAGCTCATGGGTTCAATCACAGGAAATAAGGTTGGGGAGAAACAAACAAGGTTAGAAAAATAAGCCTTCGTATTGATTCTTGTACAATTTCATAATGATGCAAATATGATTATCCATGTTATTATAAATTGATAAACATGTATGTGTCAGTTATTACGGAAAAGTGATCATATGATTATTGATTCAAATTGATCTTTGTGATCTTGGGTATGTAACAATATAATTATGTTGATATTGATATACATATGTATCTTGTGAAGGGTGAAAAGAGATGATTATGAACTATTTGAAAAATTTAGTGTTACTTGTGAAATTATTTTCACATACAATTAATTCTCTATATCTCATTAACACCATTCGTATGCATTTAAGTAGGATTGCCAATTGCTGAGACTTTTATCTCATTCTTTCAATTTAACATTTTTCGAGTAATAATTCTCGTGTCGAAATGTTGGGGAGAGTTACGAGACACATATATTCCTGCATATCTCTGTATAACATCTTTTGTTATTATGTATTAATTGATGTATATTGCCATCTGTATGGCTCATTTTGCAAATTATGTCTTACCCCGTATGTTGGTAACTTCAGAATATAATGAATTTAGTCAAAAGCAAGAACTCTATATTTCTGGTAGGTTGGAGTAAGTTACTAAGTATTGATTATACTTTGATCAATAATTTGAAATTAGTTAAGTTGTTGGTATTAAGGTAATTGTTTTACAATTTTAGTATTATAGCCAATGATTCTGCAGCTTGTATTGTATAGTATATGATGGCAATATACTCTTTTACACATAACCTCCCCTTTGTTTGTTTTATGTTGTACTTATTGGATGGGTTCCATCCTTAGGTGTAGAGAATCATCTCACAATGTTATTAGAAGTATTATCTTTTTAAAGTTATGATATTATTACATTGATTAATAATTTGTTGGTTGTGCTTAAAGGTATGATTTTCCTATATTTATTCTGATATACGATATGAGAATGGCTACCCTTGTTGAGATTGTTGTGATGACCACATATGCTTGTGTGGCATTTACGCTGCGGTTTGGAAACCGAAAATCTATTTTGGATTTTGTGTGTTTACCTTTTAAAGATACTAAAGGTATCGATGTGATTATCAATATGAATTGATTAGTTGATAACGATGATGTATTCCACTGTAAGTGGAAGGTAGTACATATGCTGTTAATGCTGCATCTATAAAAGCTCCTATAATGTTGTCATTGGCAGCTTAAATAAAGAAGTGTATTTAAAAAGGTATGAAGCATGTGTCATTTTTTATTTTGTACAAGTGTAGATAAGGAAGTCAAAAATTGGTTAGAGTACATATATAATATTTGGAAAAATTACCTAGAGGTCTTAAGCAATATAATTAACCACAAAATAGTCCCAAAGGTTTATAAAATTATCATAAGGTTGTCAATGACAACCTCAACAGCTTCTCCTAGAACCTTATGATAATTTTATGAATCTTTAGCACTATTTTATGGTTAATTCTATTGCTTGAGACCTCTAGATAATTTTCCCATTGCCAACACTTGTAATTTTATATTAGTGACAGTGTCATGTTCTCTTAAATTTAACGTAACTCAGGCTAGTAAATGTAATTACTTACATTGTTACCTTTAATCTTACATTCACCGGAAAAAAAAACTATTACTTGAACTTTTAATTTTGTGTATTTATTTATAAATAATAATTTTTAGTGCATCTCATTTCAAATTTTATTTTATTAAGAAAAAATTTTATAAGTTAATTTATATTTTATTTTTAATATACTCAGTCTCATACACTTTCAGTAAGGATATTTTGTTAAAAAATAAATCGTTAAACTAAAATAAAATTTGAAAAATATGAAACAAATTGTACAGAGGCGGAGGCCTAAGCTCGGTTTGTTCATACAGATTCGTTGCCCCTAATCAAGATCGAAAGCATTTCCCTCCAGGCAGCTTCTTCTGCCTTGCTGTTTAGGTATAATCTTTCTCTATAGTTACGCTGTCTGCCTGGGTTAAATTTATATGGGTAGTTAACGGTTTTTCTCATTTCTTCACTGCCTAAGATGTGATTGCTACCAGTTTAACGATTTGATTTGATTATTTGCCTCCCTTTTTGAGCGAACTGGGGGAGGAGGGATATAAAAGCTGAGGTTTATTTTTATAGTGGTGGATAGGAGCTTTCGATATTAATAAGGATTCTTTGAATTAAATGTCCCACGAATTATGCGGATTGTCCTAATAATTTAAGACTTGTAACGGAAATATTATGCGTGCCTCAGAGATGATTGAAATAAGAGCTTTCCATACTAAGAAGAGCTTTACATGTTGAGAAAAGACTCTGGTTGGTTGTACTATTTGGGGGAAAAACATATCCCAATTATTGCTTGAGTCAGTATTGCTGATATAGTTTATTATATATTTAAAAGATCTGAAATTTCTTTTAAATTTGCAGTGGTAACAAGTATCCAATGACCTTTGTCATTCTGCTGTAGTGTTAATGAAAGGAGCTGCAGTTGGAAAAATCTTGCACTTATATCAGATATTTGATAAGGATTAACTGAAGTTCCAAATAGCACTCCATACCAATGGTAAACCCAAAATCAAAACTATTGGGTCGTCCAAAAGTATGCTACAGACCTATACTACCATCTGATCTTGACACTAGAACGTTTACATGAAAAACTCTTTCCCATCAGGTGCGATCTCTCTTAATATTTATACATTTTAAGTTGTCCTTATGATGTGTGACGGGAATTGTGCTAACTTAAAAAAGGATATGGCAAATTTTAGGCATGAGTCATTATTTTTTCAAGATGTAGTGGATGGGCATGGCATTGTGTCATGGGAGCTGTGGGCCGTAGTCGACCTGAGGGCCAAAATGATGAACTAATTGGATTTGTAACAGCACGAATTGTTCTTGCAAAAGAAAACGAGGTTGGTCCTATTACGTACAATTGTCCGCCTTTTCCTCATTGCTTGAGACATTTTTCAGAATTTAAATTGTTAGTTATTGTTAGCACTCCAGCTGGACAGAAAAACTGAGATTTGTATGTCTTCTATTACTCCCCGTCTAGCCATCTTTTTATTGGAATGTGACTTAACCTGCTCATTGCTCGCATTCATTAAGCCGGTAGCAATATATACCGTGTCAGAAATTGTTGATTGAAATCTTATTTATGGTGCATTCCACTTATCATTTTATCCAGAGATGACTATAAGCGATGGATATGCACATAGAGAAACTCAGAAATATCACATTCCCATAACATCCTAAACCTAGCTAAGCTTGGCTTAATGTTGTATGAATCTTGTGCTTTTATAGATTTGATTATGTATGTCTTAGGTATCAAAATAAATTCCTTCTTAGAGTAAGAATGCTTGAAAGCTGAACTTTTCGCGGATTTTTAATTCAAGTTTTTTTAACAACAAATATTATTTATGCAGATAGTGGATATTCTTGGATATGACTCATCCAAATCAGATCAAACTTTAATTCATATTCTGGCGCTGGGAGTCGTGGATGCATATAGAAATCTCGGAATAGGTATGGGCTTTTCTCACTTTAATTTAGTATGATTTGTTGGTGCCTTGTGGTATAATGTATAGCCAGTTTATGCTTAATCCGCAGGTTCTTCGCTTATTTGGGAGGTCATAAAATATGCTTCCAGCATTCCAACCTGTCGTGCTGTTTACTTGCATGTAATTTCTTACAATAACCCAGCAATCTCTCTATACAAGAAGATGTCTTTCAAGCGTGTAAGAAGACTGCAAGGATTTTATTTAATCAATGGACAACACTACGATTCTTACCTATTCGTATACTACATGAATGGGGGCCGATCACCTTGCTCACCGTTGTAAGTACACAATATTCATGCCTTGATTTCCTTAATCTGACTTCGAGTTTTCAAATGAACCTGTTGATATAGAAAATGTAGAAGCTGTTGCCTCTGTTTTGTCTGTTATAAAATCTTGATGTCTGCGACAGCCAAAATACAATAATCTTGCCTTCAATCTTTAGGGCTTACATGGGAATCAAAATGCCATGCATGGAGGGGGGGAAACAGATGAAAAATTTACATGTCTCTGGACCAAAAAAGTAACAGAAAGGGACTATCATTGTTGAGTAATATTAACTTGGGTATAATGGACATTGTGTATCTCATTTTCATATAAACTTGGTAATGCTTTGAAATAGGTATCAAGGAGGAAATTTCCCTAAGCCATAGATTATTGACTGGCTTTCAAAGCAGGAATTTTATATAAGGTTTAATACTATTATTGGTTCTTACAATTTAATCGAATTTTGGTTTTAGTTTCTGTAATTTCAAATTGTGATTTTTGGTCCCTTGGTTTTATAAAGACTTGGTTTGAGTTTACAAACGTTAACTTTTAGTTAACACTATTAAGCAAATGGACTGAACCTATAACTCGTTAAAAGTGTATTGACCAAAATCAAAACTTATTAGAAGTATAAGGACTAGGCGCGTTTTGGTTTTGGCGCCTATACTTTTAACATTGGTCTCTATACTATGTTAACTTTGATCAAGTCCTTATGAGACTTTATGAACCTAAAACCACAATTCAAAGCTACATAAACCAAAACCGAAATTCAATCAAACTGTGAGAACCAACAATGACAATAATCCTTTATGCAATGATAGAGTGAATGTTGTCCTGTTTGTTGTTGTTGTATCCTTTTTTCCGAAAGAATTTTAATATCATATTTCACTTTTCAGGGAGTTCCTCACTGGAATAGTAAGCTGCATGAGGAGTGGTTTCAAGTCAGTTGCTGCGAGGCTGTGCAGGACTGAAAATCATTCTTGTATCATCAGCAGATAACAAGAAAAACATGGCAATTTAGTGTACAAGATATGAGTGTGTTTGATCCCCCCCCCCCCAAATTGTTGGGTCTGTTTGTTGTTCCATGTATAGTCATAATAATACATCCTCATTTCATTTCCCTCTAGAAAATATCTTATTGAAACGTAGAATATTGACATCTACTCATTGAACGATCATGCCATGTTAATAAAAGTGATTTTAATGTGTTCTGTTAAAAGTTGATGCTGATTCTCTGTTAAAGTGCTGTAAGCAATTAATTACACTTGTGATCCTGCGGATCGCTCTCATCCCCCCACCTTTAAATTGTAAACTAGGATCAAGAACTCCCAATTTAGTTTTGCTGTAACTGTAATTATTGTATTATACACAGAGCTGTTACCTACTTGATGATTCAAGAGTTTCCTTAGCCAGATATCTTTTTTGGTATGTTCAATGTAGGTGGGTGGGATCAAATTTCAATGGACCAAAGCAAGTAAACAGGTCATAAGATCTTAAGATTTGGTTCTTTGGCAATAAATTTTTAATTCCTAGCTTCTAAACCGTTTTGTTGGGGGTTTTTTAAAGCCTTCCAAAATAAAGAAAATGCATGTAGAGCCACCAATGCGATTGGGTTTCAATGAAGGGTTAATCTCTTGTAATGTGGCAAATTAATGTCCAATTTTCTATCAAAACCAGTAATTCAAGTATGATTGTCTAAAATAAAATGATATGTGCACCTATAAAAATGGAAAAAGAAAATGCATATATAGGTAAGGCTATAAGTTGATCCAGACCGAAACACACACAGAATGAATAGTTCCCTTTATTTAGAAATTGACTTGTTTGATCCCAAGTGTGTTGATTAGGAATGGATGAAATATATGAATGCTTCTGACTGTATGGGTCAACTGGTACCTTTAATTAGTATTGTAATGTGTATTTGATATTTTTGTAATATATTTAGCTATATGATGCAATATAACATGGGATCATATCGAATATGAGAGAAATTGAAAAAATGTAACAGAAAATTGAGTGAAAGTCAAGAGAAATCAAATGGATTATAAGTGAGGAAGTTGAGAAAAACTGGATTAAAGCACTATCAAATGGAAAAGAAACCGAAATGCATTGAGAGGTAGGAATTGAGTTGTGAAAGGCCGCATTAATTCTCTGTAGTGTATATATCAATGTATTGAACAGGGGAAAAACTACAGGGATTTAATTGAATTTTACCAAATTATAGAGTAGAAACTTAAGCAAGCTAAAACTACAGAGAAGACAATTAATTCTCACATTAAAAAGCCAGTTTATTTATACTTGCCACAATTGCCAATTGGGCAGCATTAGTCAATACTCAATGGCGGTCAAATGAAGACTAAAATGTAACGTCTTGCTTATAGTTTGTATGAAATAAAATATAACAGATAATGTTAATATAACTTTTAGCCTCTCAAATTAATTCTTATTTCAGTTTCAGTCTCTTAAATTTTAATCCGTATTTTACTATTTTTGTTTAAAACATTTGTTTCTATTATTTAAAAATTCATTAAAAAATATTCTACATGATACATATGAATAGAAAATGAGTTTGGTTGAAATTATCTAGAAAGTAATACATTAAAAATAAATCACTAAATATATAATTAAATAATTAAAAATAGACCGATTGAACAAAAAACTGTGGGGAAAAGAATTGATTTTTCGTTTTTTTTTTTCAAATCAGCCGCAGAAACGGCGGAAGCTTGGACCACGGACCACCGATCCTCTGCCAATTAAATGCAAATTAAATGAGTAATGTACCGTCTGTCGTCATTCAATCACGGCCTCATTTCCTTCTCGTTGACTTTCTTCTTCCTTTGCAAGTTCAGAACAACCACCACCAGACGATGTTACCGGAGCAGTGGGTGCCTCCGTGCGGAAACCAATGCACCAAAAAATACGCAGCCCTTACTCAGCTTCCATGTAATCAACCGTCCTTTTCCCATTCGATCTAAATCTCCTGTATTTGTTATTGTTTTTTGTGTCGTCCGCTTATTTTTTTCTATTAATTTTGGCACTTTCTGTATTTTCCTGTTTTCAAGATGTTTAATCTTGATAATGTATGCTCTACAAGCATCATTTTGTTGATTTGTGAAACCGTGTAGCGCAGCCGATTTCATTGACTCATAACATGCTTGGTTGGTGGTTTGATAATTTGAGTACGTGAATGGAAACAATTCTATCATGGGAATTTTTTGAGTGGGAAGTTGTTATGAAAACAGTCTCCGCCTAGAAGAGTATCGTTTCTGTACGTAGATGGGTTGCATTTCATGATGGCTTTCAATATATTCTTATTCTGCTAGGTGAATAAGGGGATATTCTTCTGAATCTAAAGTATCTTGTTAGTTAATTGGTTTTAACTCAAGACAGAATAAAAAGAATGACAAATCATTGTTTGAGTTTGTTGTATATCCCAAATGACTGTTGCCTAACTTGTGATAATACTTTAGGGCGAGTATTCTGCAAGAAGGGATGCAACTCAGATGAGGAGACATGGGAAGAATGTGAGACTACTTTGCTGCTTCATTACACCTTTTTTTTGCATAATGAATGATATGCATATGAATTCTTATATGTTTTATTTGTTCAAACTATAGGCTGTAAGGTGTATTGGGATTGAGGAGGATGGAGAAGTGAAATTTTAGTTTAGGTATTCAAACTGAGAAGTGAATATGTTCACATTGAGGTTAATGAATGGTAAGGGAAGACAGCAAATACAAGTCATAGAAAATTTCCTAATTAAATCCTTTTCCCTTCTTTTTCATCCTTAATCAAAACAAGATCCTATATAATTTTCAGTTTCTGGTATTTCTGCATTTGTACTGGCATTATAAGGACAAAGCTGTGGTTCCTTCTTACAACTAAGTATTTTTAAATATTAAGACAATATTTTTTTATTTATTAATTCTAGTGAAGCATAACAGTGATGCAGGACCAGAAGTTGACTTTTTTGAGGAGATTAAAAACACTACATAAATTAATTATAACATATATTCTAAAATATTTTCATGTATCATTAGATTATATATCAGTTTATGAGTTAGGTAAATTGATTTGAAAAAAATGATAAACATATCAATTAATTAGCTTTCTTAACTTCTTCAAAAAAAGTCAATTGACTCTATTAATGACCAGAGATAGTACTAAAACCTAATAAATAATTGTTAACAGAAAATAAGGCAGAAAAATTGATTAACCACTATAAAACATAGAATACTGCAGAAGTAATAACTATATTAAAAAAATTCGGTCTCCCTGATTTCTTCTGCCCATGCCTAAAAAGTGATTTCCATTGATTACAGAATTTCATATTAAATTGCTTGACTGAAGGGTTTAACATTTGACAACTAGGCTATATTGCGTTAGATTTTGGCACTGCTTTCTTTAACCTTTATATTTCCTGAGAGCATGCTAACTTTGATCACTTTTTAGAAATAGCATCCATAAAGTTTACATGGTTTGGAGCTTTGTTAAAACAGGTTTGGAGGACTGCAATCAAATTTGTTACAAGGACCCGGTAATAAAGGACCAGCAGTGGAGTGCATATATTGACCGTTCTCCCGGAGCAGCCAATTATTCAGAGGTATTTTCTTTTATCAACCAGTTACTGTTATCTGCTATGCTACTGGTTACATTATTGCATCATAAATTGATGTTTCAGTCTTGCTCTAACAGTTCTGTTTATTAATGGTTTCTTTCCACTTTTACCCTTTTTTTTTCCAAAGTTTGATTCTGCTATCTTGAAGGCAAGGTTGTCAATATGTGAGTTTGTTGCAATATAAAACCAAAATTGTCTCATTATTGTTGTTTTAGCTTTTACGTTTATGCAATATCATTTATTTCATATAAACTATGACTCAGGATACTGCGTACCGTAATAATTTTCCAATAACCATTTTATTAGACTTCAGTTAAAAACTGTTCATGGTGCCCATAGGTATACTGATGGTTTTTGTAACATTCTAATTTTTATTTATAAGATTTAATTATCTTTGACAAATAAATATATATTTAAAAGATTTAATTGTTATTTATAAATAATACTTATAGTTAGTATAATTTGTTTGGTAGTTGTGTGAAAAAAAATATATATATAGGCAAAAGGCAACGTACAAGGACTAGGTAGCTTAGTAACAAAAATATATATATAATAAAAGGAATATAAAAAAAAGGAGAAGGGCGGCTGTACACACATATATGTATATTATTAAAGAAAAACAAAAAAAATGAATAAAAATAATAATAAAAGGGAAAGGGGCTGCAACTTATATATATATATATATTGTACTCACATAACCATTAGGTTTCTATTAGGTCTCCAGCGTCCTCTTCTCTTCCCCTTTCTTCTCTCGTGCCGTCATTGCTCTTCTTGTACGTAAGAGTTTGTTTCGGGATCAATTAGGTAATCAAAACTACTTCTTTTCAATTTACTTCCTTCATAAAAGTTTTTCTAAATAATTTTCTCTTTCTAACGGTAGTAATATCATTCTGAACAGATGAAAATTTAAGATTAGGGTTTGAGATGAATATTGAGTTTTGTCAAGAACTGTCCAATGA
>JANTPZ010097859.1:0-15289 GCA_025593235.1 Vachellia pachyceras
ACTCCATCCACGTCACTCTCTCTTTCCTCTTCTCTCAACCCCACTTCTTCATAATTTTTTAGCTTTTACCCATCTAATTATACTTAATATAAAAAAAAATTAAATTTGAATAATTTAAATTTACTTTAAACAGACCAAAATTCAACAGTGAAATCCATTGTCATTGAATCTTAGATATAAACATAGAATATTAAACCTATTTAGGATTACGTTATTAGATCAAGTTAATACAATAAATACAAAAATTTTCTCATGTATTTACTTTAGATGTGTTAAATCATGTTGGAGCAGTAGATTTGGGTTTATTTGGAATAACATTTTCAAAAGCCAAATGTACGTTCAACAGTGTTTTTCCGTAAAACGAGATAATATTCTCCATATATTTACCTCGATTTGCGTAAAAGTAATTCTCTACCGCTTTCCCAAACGGACCATATCACTAATACAAATATGCACATTAATGTTCATATAAAAAAAGAATCAAGCTGCTTTATTTGTGAATATTCGATTTTCTTTGGTAAATTTGTTTTAATGGTATTGCCAGAGATGGAGGGGACGCCCACAGAAATATTTTCAAAAGTGAAGAAAAGAAGAATAAAGCGTGCAATTTTTAGATAAATAATTGAAGCTATGGGATTGGTGTTCCATCGATCTAATCAGCCACGTGAGCATCTGAATTAGGTTCCTAATACCCAATTAACTTCCACCCTTTAATATCAACGATATTTAATCGTTATCTTCTTATTTGAATCTCTTCTTAGAAAATATGCACATCCTTGATGCCTCATGAAGCATGCCTTTTTTTGTTGTGTTTTTAAACTTTTGGAAATAACGAAAGAGACCAAATTAAGGTACTCAAAAGTCCACCATGACATTAAGACGGTGCTTGTATTAACTTTTAAAAAGTGATTTTACATAATACAAAATATATATGATAAGATAAATTTTATTTTAACTTGTATAAAAATATTTTTAGAAGTTTAATAAACATCGTGTGATTACCCATTTCTGCAACTCTTTGAAGCTTGAAAGACAATCACGTGAAACATGAAGGCAATCACGTGACCTTATCATCGTCACGTGTCCGTACTAAATTGCCCTCCAAGAAGAGTCCACTAACGTGAAATGGAACTGAATCATAGCTAAAGCCAAACAAATCATAAATATGGAAGCAACATAAATAAAAACAAAAGCTTGGTAATCGGTGAAGGATTTCGGGCGTACCTGACAAGTCGAACATTAACTGCAGATACCCACGTGGAAGATGGATCACAGATTGAATCCAAATTACGATACCAACAAAAGCACCTTACTTTAGAGAGAAAGAGAGAAGAGGCTTTCCAAGGGGAGTGGGGAGAGAGATTGAGAAGTTTTTCTGAGCGTTCTATTGTTGTTCAAATGCAAACGGGAAGGCTCATAAATTGAGTCGTGCGGTAACTCCTCAATGACAGCTCCCGCGATATTCTCTCTCCAGATCTGATCCCACGCAGATTTAAATTTCAAGTTTAAGCTTTTAGGGAAAAACATTATTTTATTCCTACAGCTTTGCATATTCACATTTTAACCCGAAAATGGATTCTGGGCTTAATCCTTTAAGGGTGACCCATATTCCAACATCTCCCACTCACACTTGGTGGATTAAGAAATCGTGGGCCTCATCCTCCTCTCTTTTTCTTTCATACTAGGTGTTTGCCGTGATCGCATGGGCATGACGTCTTTTAGATGTTTGTACTAGAAATCCCTTTCACAGGACCAGCACAAGACAATCTTTCTTCGTGTAGCTTGAATTTAGCATTATGCCTCATATGTCCTAGATTTAACCAAAAATACACTTTCACTTGACGAATCTAATCCCTTTCAAATCATAAAACTTAGATTGCCTTTTTCATTTGCGTGGTATCCACACTTATGAAATCACAAAATTGAAGTCATAAGGGACATGTCACAGACAACAGCATGGTTGTGCATTTCTTAGGTAATCTTTCTTTCGCCTATATATCACTTTGATATACACCAACCGCTTTCCTAACATAGCACCTTGTATCGCATCAATCATGATAATAGGATTCTACGTTAAAGTAGCAGCCATTGAAGTATACCTCCATGATAATGTCAAAGTCAAAGGATATAAATAGAAATATTAATTTATTGGGACTCACATAGCAATGAAGCAGGGATCTATTCACTTGCTTCCCTTTTGCGGATCTTTAACACATGTGGTATGAATCACATGTTACAGTGTTTCTCTCATACTATAAGAGCGTACATCATTTTCGAAACATTCTATCAATACCGTACATACTTTCATCTAGATGTTCCCAACATCTAAACCCAAATTCTTCATCCTCTCATATCTTATGTGACGTCAGTATTGAAGAATTTGTTATCTGGTAATAGACATCATGGGAGCGGGTCCCTATGATTCGATCCATGTTTTATATGTATATACATCGGATCTCATCTCGACATGCTACACGATTGTCAATGTGACATAATTTGTATTTCTTCTCTACCATATCAGCATTCCTGCTGCCTTACTGGTGAATACAAATGTCTCATCTTTGCATACTCCACCTGAGTATTAAAGGCGGTAGCCCGTGTGAGAGAGCCTACCTTCCCTGCCTATACGACATACTGGACATTGTATACTTGTAGACAGACACATTAGTCAATGAAAGGAAATTGAATACATTAATCATAAGTTCAATACATAGTGCCTGCAATTTTACATTTTACGCATACCAATAGCCCTTACATGATTCTCAAACGTTTCTTTGGCTATTGGTTTGGTCAGGGGATCTGCGACTATACTCTTGGTCGAAATGTGTTGTACATTAATCACTTTCTGTATTACATAATCTCTCACAAAATTATACTTAATATCAATGTGCTTTATTTTGCTATGATATTTGGGGTCTTTCATGTAGGCTATGGTTGCAATATTGTCACAATATATTAACACATGATCTGTACTCTCATTCCTAAATCCAAGGTGTTCAATGAATCTTTTCAGCCATATAGCTTCTTGCACTGCTGCAGTGCAAGCCACAAAACTCAGCTTCCATTGAATGTAGGGCTATGCACGTCTGCTTCAACTTATGGCGCCATTATTCAGCAAGAAGTGTAACCTGAAGTTGAACTTCATCTCCACCTACATCAGCATCGGAATATCCAACGAGCCGCAAATTGCTTCCTCGATAAGTCAGTGCATAATCTGATGTGCCTTTAAGTATCGCAGTATCATTTTCATAGCTTTCTAGTGTTGTTCGCCAGGGTTTGACTGGAACCTACTTACCAGTCCTACTGCGAAACAAATATTTGACCTTGTACACATCATTGCATACATTGGACTTCCAATGGCACTAGCATAAGGAACTCTTTCCATTCTTTTCTTTGCTGACTCAGTCTTGGGACACATTTCAAGATTCAGTCTAACTCCTGTAGCTACTGGGGTGCTTAAGGGATTGCAGACACTCATGTTGAATCGCTCGAGAATTTTCTTAATGTAATTCTCTTAGGAAAGAGACAGAACGCTCCTTGAGCGATCCCTCTGGATTTTAACTCCAAGTATGTACTCTGCTTCTCCCATGTCTTTCATCTCAAAATTTGATGACAACCATTCTTTAACGGTTAAGATCGAATTTAGGCTATTCCGACCAATATTATATCTTCTACATATAATGACAACATGATAAGACTGTCATCAAACCGCTTAACGTAGACGCAGTGGTCTTCCTCAATCATATCAAAATCATAGGAGGTTATCGCCTTGTGAAACCTCAAGTACCACTGCCTGGATGATTGTTTTAGTCCATAAATGGACCTTTGAGCTTACAAACTTTTCTCTCTGAATCTTTCTTTATGAAACCTAACGGTTGTTCCATATAGATTTCTTCACTCAAGTCTCCGTTTAGAAATGCAGTTTTTACATCCATTTGATGTAACTCCAAATTTAAATTGTTTGCTATTGCCAAAATCAGTTTTATGGAATAAACCGTACAGCAAGTGAGAAGGTGTCTTCGTAATCGATACATTCCTGTTGTGTATACCCCTTCGCTACCAGATGTACCTTGTATTTGTCAATTGATCAATCCGCTTTTCTTTTTATTTTGAGAACCCACTTGTTCCCAATGGTCTTTCGACTTTTTGGTAGATCAACAAATTCCCAAACTTGATTCTTTTTTATTAAATTAATCTCTTCTTCCATTGCTTTCTTCAATTCATTCTTGGCAGGGCACGACAAGGCCTCTTGCACAGAACATGGCTCATTATCTCCATCCGGAGTGAGCATGAGTACTTCTCCCTCTATTGGAAAGCGTCTCTTGGGTATATTACCTCTGTCACTCCTTGTAGAAACCTCTTGTCTCGGCCTCTGTAAAGGCCTTTCTGAGCCTTCTAATCTCCCACTCAGATCGATATATTGAGATAGCTAGGGATCATTAGATCGATTTGTACTACTTTGTCTTGTGTCTCATAAAGAGATACTGTTCGATCTATCTATTCTTTACCAGGAAATTCACTTTCCAAAAATATGGCATCCCTTGATTCAATTTCAGTTACTGTTTCATCTTCGTTCTCACCTATGAAAATGTATCCTTTTGATTCTTTTGAGTATCTTATAAAGATACATTTATTTCCTCTAGGACCCAACTTCCCATACTTATGGGATTCGTCACGAACGTATGCAGCCGACCCCCAGAGTCTTAAGATACTTAGATTTGGCTTACGTTTCGTCCATAACTCATAGGGTGTGGAAGTAACTGTTTTTGAGGGTACACGATCAAGTATGAAGGCTGTAGTTAATAAAGCATCACCCCAATATGAAATTGGTAGGTTTGCTTGAGCCATCATCGACCTAACCATATCTTGAAGAGTTCTATTTCTTCTTTCAGACACACTATTTTGTTGTGAGTGTCAGGGATAGTTAGTTGCCTAATTATCCATTTTCTTCACAGAGTTCTTTAAACTGATCGGATAAGTATTCACAACCTCGGTCAGTATGTAATACTTTAATTCTACATTCCATTTGATTCTCAATTTCATTCATATATTGTCTAAAACATTCTAGTGCTTCAGACTTATATGAGATCAAATAGACATGATCATATCGTGAAAAGTCATCAGTAAAAGTAATAAAATACCAAGCTCCATGCCTTACCCTCACACTCAATGGACCGTATATATCAGAATGGCCCAAGTTTAATGGATTTTCAGCTCTAGTTCTCGTACCGAAAGGTTTTCTAGTTACCTTACCAGCTAAACAATTTTCACACAAGGACATTTCCATATTTGGAACTTCACCTAGTAAACCTTCCTTTACCAGTATAACCATTCGATTCTGGTTTATGTGTCCTAGTCTAGCATGAGATATTCATATCAACAGTTATATTAGAAGAACTAATAAAACAGTCATGCAAGTTAAAATCACCAATAACATCCATTACAAAGAACTTTCCTGAAAGGAAAGCTAAACCATAAAAGGTCCCGTTGCTAAAAATGTCCGCAACTTTGCCATGAAAATTCACATCAAACCTATAATTTGAAAGACATAACACAGAAACTAAATTCCGTTAGATGTTCGGTGTATGAAGCACATCATGTAAGATTAAGGTCTTTCCAACACGCAGAACTAGTCTGCAAGTACCTATGACTTTGACCTCAATCTTTGCGTTATTGCCAATATAAAGCCATTTGCATTGATGCGTCACGCGACGGTAATCCATAAAGGATCATCGATCCTTCGTTACATGGTCTGTTGAGCCTGCGTCTTTCCACGGTCATTTCGCTCAGGGCAATCCCTTACGATGTGACCCATTTTCTGGCAGGCATAGCATTTGACTTTACTTTAGTCAACCTTTTTCTTGCCGTCTTTAGTTCCTTTCTTCTTGAATTGTTTTCTGCCCCTTTTGAATTTAGGGACATCCTTCCTACCTTTACCTTAAAATTTCTTTCCCTTCTTGAAACTGGGCTTGGTATTGGAAGGACATGCATTCTCAGTGTAATAGGTATGCCCTGAAGACTTTTATGCTTCCAGGCGTTCATCCTCTAGCTTAAGGTGCTTCGCAACATCGTCAAAAGTGATGATGTTGTCGTTATGGGTTAAGTTTAATTTCATATGTTCCCAACTATAGGGAAGTGATCTGATTACAGCCTACACCTGTTATTCATCTGTCAATGTATGTCCGGCTTCCTGGAGCTCCCTAATCATATTTGACATGTCTCGCAAGTGCTGCTTCATAGGTATATTACCTCGAAGCTTGTATGTGTCAAACTTGATTGTCAGCCTCCTAAATTTGGTGGTTGAAGTTCCTCCAAACTTATCTCTGAGAGTCGCCCACATGTCAAGTGCAGTTGGATGTTTTTCATACTGGGACATTAGGTCATTTTCCATTGTGCTTAATAAGGTGACTCTTGCAATGCTATTCTTCATTTTCCAAGCCTGGTACAACTCCAGGTACCTCCTGTGCTGGGCTGTAGTCCCAGCTTCAGGTTCCACCAAAACGGTGGTCAATGGCTCAAGTGCCTCCTGCTCCTCCAATATATACTGCACCTTACAATGCCAAATATCCCAGTTGTCACCATTCAGTTTGTCCCCTTTATTCAACACGGCTATTATGCTTTTTGTTGCCATTTGCAAGTCTGAGGTAAAAGGTATTTTATCAACAAATATTTTCTATGGAGCTGATTTTATAGTGATTATGCAGCAACACAGTATACAATGTCTTATCATTCATGACAAGAAGATAATGTCATCACTAGATCTATTATCAGAAGAATACGTTTGTACCTCCCATCATACAAACGTTAGTAACAACATAATTTTCTTTCAAGAATTTAATATTAGTTCCTTTTAAATCGTTAACTTTTAGAAGTCTCATTTTCTAAAAGCTCCCACTTATAAAAAGTGTAATAAGGTGATATATAATGTAAATAACAATAGCAATTTCATAACTATTTACATAAATCAAACATGTCACATCTCACATTCTATTAAGTCTCAACAATGCACCATGTCATTATTAGAATATTAGAATGCACTAAACAAAAACATCAAGGAAAAAGGCACATAAATCTTTAGATGTTTGCAATACAATAGTCGACAAATAGTTTTCTCAGTCTTCTAAAGTATTGGTTTTTGTTCAGCATAAATCTCGTTGTCATCTTTACTGGATCGATCCAAAAGGATGTTAATGTGAATGTGCATGTGTCTCTAACTGTTGCACGATACTTCATCATGACATTCACATAGAATTGCGCAGTCTCGTTGTCAGTTATGCTGCGGAAATAGTTAGCAATGATGCCATATATGATTTTTATGTTTTCAGCTCTGGCTGTTCTCATTACATCATGCTTAGCTATCGTCACAGCCATGGCAAAGGAAAAAGGTTGGTCAACATCCTCATCCCTACTTTGAGGTTTGGAATTGTATGAGACTGTGGATTTAGGACCTGGGTCGGAGTACACCTCTTGGGGTCCCTCCTGACCTCCCTCCATGTTCTGATCAGGATCTTCTTCTGGATCCTCCTCAAGGTCTTCCTCAAGATCCTCGTTATGAACATGTTATTCACATATTCAACGTACACTGATATGTAAGACAGTGCTTCAGTGCTATCTGAGATTTCTTGCTTCATTGATTTTCCTGATAAAAGAATGAATTTAAAATTATTAGTTTGGAAAAATTTTCAAGAAATCTTTAAGCAAGCACTGATTTTTACCAAAAACAGATCCTAAATTGCCTCTAAAATAGGCAAATAGCATATCAAAATGAAAATCTTGAATTTTAGGATTTTTAGGGACATACTGCATCTCATTTGGAGGTCACACGCGCCCACACGTGCCCCGAGAAGATTAAATCCTGGAAAAAACGGAAAATTGGACAAAACCCACTCTCAGCCGGTGGCGCGTGTCGTTCATGGCCGCCGTGGAGCCGCCAGAACATGACACGTGCTGTCGTGTCGGACTCCACGTGCCGTCGTGTCGGACTCCACGTGCCACCAGGTGTCGGATGGTGTGGTCCACGCCTCACACAGACGCGCCACGTTGCAGACCTTCCCAATTTTTGATTAATTTTTTTGGATTGGCCCTCTCTAGCCCAACCAAATTTTTTTAGTTCGGGCCACTCTAGCCCAATCCGTAAAATGTTTTTTGTTTTTTTCTCGCGGATTGGACCTCTCTAGGCCAACCCAAAAACACCCTTTTTTTTGGGTTGGATTGGGTTGACCATGACCAATCCCTTTTGGGTCGGGTTAACCTACCCGGTTCTGACCCGTTTCGCTCCCTCTCAGCCGCCGTGAATTTTTTTTCCCATTTTTTGTGGGGACGGTATTGTTCTTCGGCCCTGCGGTTTTTCCCTCATATCTTCGTCGTTCGATGTCTGTTTTCCGCGTTCTAGATGTCAATTTCTTCGTTTGGACGAGCTCTACATAATGGGAGTACTATTGAAGCCTGATTCTTTTTCTGGAAAAATGTGATGGAATTCGTAACACGTTTTCTTCCGTAACTCCGTCGTCCGGTGTTTGTTTTTCGTGTTTTTGGTCTCCACTTTCTCGTTTTGAAGAGCTCCACACTATGGACACGTTTTCTAAGCCTAAAGATGTCATTTTCAGAGGACCCAGATCTGGATCTCCGTTTTCGGTTTCGTTTTTGTTTTCCGTTTCATTTTATTGAGGTATAAGGTATCTTTTCACACAAATACACATACCAAATTATGCAGAGATAAAATGAAAGAAACAAGGAAGGTAGAAAAACATGCAGCACAACGATATATTGCATATGAAAACGCTCATGAAAGACCAAAAAAACATGCACAGTGCATATCATGAACAGTTTTGTGGAAAGAAAACGGAAAAAACATCTCTGTACAGATAGAAGGATGTCTTAGGAACTAAGAACCTAGCTCTGATACCACTGAAGTATTTCTGGCGTACCTGACAAGTCGAACATTAACTGCAGATACCCACGCGGAAGATGGATCACAGATTGGATCCAAATTATGATACACAGCAAAAGCACCTTACTTTAGAGAGAGGGAGAGAGAGATTGAGAAGTTTTTCTGAGCGTTCTATTGTTTTTCAAATGCAAACGGGAAGACTCATAAATTGAGTCTTGCGGTAACTCCTCAATAACCGCTCCCGCGATATTCTCTCTCCAGATTTGATCCCACGCAGATTTAAATTTCAAGTTTAATGTTTTAGGAAAAACTCTATTTTATTCCCACAGCTTTGCATATTCACATTTTAACCCCAAAATGGATTCTGGGCCTAATCCACTAAGGGTGACCCATATTCCAACAATCGGAAACAACGTTCATGCAAATGATGCAATTCAATGCCATCAGAGGGGGGGTTGAGATATGTAACATTTTAAATTTTAAAAAAAATTAACTAGTAATTTTTAAATAAAATATATTTTGAATATACGGAAGGTTTTAATATTATCTTTATTTTAGTTTCCATATAGAAAGATAATTAATGTAGTGCTTATTTAAAGTAATCTTGTTTAAAATAATGTCATACATCTCCTAATGAGATTAAAAAAGAAAGAAAAAAGGACTACAAAATTCTTACTTTATAAATAGGATTAGAGGGAAGCTTTTTTGTTTACCCCATTAATCGGGGCTTTACCATGATTACATCCGGATCCGCCTTCAGTTACGTATCTAGCTGTAGTGAGTAAATCTCCCAACAATTATTTCTATATGCTCTAGGGCTAAACTTCACTTAAACAAAATTAACCCGCTTGCCACTGAAACCAACGTTGGTGATAAGAGGGAAGTTTAATATCAAAACAAACATGGAAGAAAGAAATTTGAAGTGAGAGATTATCCATGGCCCCAAAACATAAAAAACTGTTATTTTATTCTCAATAATATAACTACGAAGGGATCAAATTATTTTCTTGTATAGAAAATCGGGACACCAACGTCCCATCGCTACTCTCTTAAAAGATGCGATATGATTTATGTTTAAATTATAAATAATAGCAGTGACTCTTTATCAAACGGAAAATCTATTTACATAAATGTTTGATGATAAAAGAGTAAGTGAGTGAACAATGTTTAAACACATATAAATGCTGGCAAAAAAAAAACACATAATAAATATGTGCTTGCTTTCCCACAAATTAGGGACACACACACAACAGTCCAATCAAACACACACACAATCAAACAAAACTAAAAGCTTTTTATTGAATTATTGATTCTTGATTTTTAATTTGTTGTTTGGATTATCCTTAAAAAGTATATACAGTCCACATAAAAAATCAACAAATCTATACTACCACCAATCTCTCATTAATTAACCACTCATATTGGCTTTCTCCTTCCTAATTAACACGCCATTACCGCAATAAGTCAATAGCTATTATTATTTCTGCTTCTTTGAAACTTGAAAACCAATAGAGTCATAATATTTCACTATTAAAAAATAAGAAGAGAAGATGATGAAGAAGAATGCGACGGGGCAGTTAACCAACAATATTTGTTTAGTTTTTTTAACATACAATCTCATGGCATGCACAGCACTAATATCCTTATAAAAAAATTACAACTGATTTTCAAGATTATCCTCTAATTAGAATTATCATATCTCTTATTATTATTTTTATTTTTTAACTTACTCTCTCTCAAGTCTCAACAATATAATTAAAAGAAATTTGTGAACGTACAAGAAGAATATAATGTTATTCACTTTCTATAAAGTGACTTATATTTACAAACAAACAAAAATGTTTTTAAAAATATCTTATATTAAGGACTAAGATGCCATTTAATCAGGTGTTTAGAAACATTGTAGAAGTTTTAACTAATATAAATGTTTCTAAAAAGTCTTTGTTTGTAGTGTTACATTGTCTATAGGATTGGAGAAAGTAGTATGTTGCTACATTGGTCTCTCGTATCAGAATTAACTGAATTTATTTTAAGAAATTAAGAAAGATAAATCCATTATTAATGTAAGTGTAACATATAATACTATATTTCAAGATGAGGGCTTCAAGTCCAAGAAATTTCTCAATGTGAATATCATGCATGCCTCACATAATTCCAATAATTGAAGATTCAAAAAGTGCCTTCCCACGAAATAACGTTATCTACAATATTCTCTCTCTAATTATATGCATTAATTATTTTGTTAATCATATTGGGGCCCCAAGTAAACGCCAACATTAATACTGAGTAATTTTATGTGTGCATCGACCTGCAGCCTCCCAAGTTGCCCCCTAATTGAAGCATCTTTTAGATATTAATTTAAAAGATTTGTCATCAAATTCAAGGAAAGATTTAAAATGTCATCATGTTGTTCTAAAAGTGATTGAGATATGATATAGTATATCATCATTTTCTTGCCAAAAAAAAGCATGATAACTTGTATTATTGGATTTTTAGTCCTCTTATAGTTATTTTTGGAAAAATTACTCTTTTAATCCTTCAATTTTTTATCTGGTTGTAACTTAATTCCTTAATTTTTGACTCGATTGTAACTAGTCCCTGAAATTTGATTCACTTCAATTTAGTCCTTATAGTTTAAACCATTTTATAAGTTAGTCCCCTATATTTTAGAAAATAAAAAATATATAATGAAAACCCAAAGACTGAATTACACCAGATCAAAGTTTAAGAACTGAGTTATAATTAAGTTAAAAGTTGAAGACCAAAAGACTAATTTTTCCATTTTTTTTTAATTTTTGAATTAAGTTATCTCGCACCCTTCACTCAGGGTCATAGCTCCCGTCCCTGCTTCTAGGAAACCAACTTCCAGCTCCAACTCCAAGTGATGAATTTGATATATGATAATTCTATTTCTTTTTCTAAAATGAACTTTTAAGGTTTATTTTTTTTGTCCCAAATATTCTTCACAAGGACGTTCATTTTTTTGTTATCAAACTTTCTAATAAAAATACAGTAATATGTAGTCTGTTTACTCATCGAGAACCAAAATCCTATGTCTTAAATGGAAGGGGTCAGTAAATAAAACTATATTTAACTATTGAGGCGTGCCCTAGTAGTCTATTAACGAGACAATTAAGACATTTGTTGGGCTTTCTAATTAATTAAATATGGCGTAGGCAAATGTTATGGTTGTTCAAAAGGATGCTTCTAACTTAATTTACGAATTGGTTGGAGCTCCTATTATGTTATTAAGAAATATTGGCCAGATAATAGTATTATGCAATGGGACGCATCTTCGAATAACAAAGTTAGGGAAATCGGTTATTGAGGCCATCACATTAAATGGATCAAATCAAAATTAAAAGATGATTTTAATTTGACTAGAAGACATTTGCCATTGACTTTGAATCCTTTTGAGAGTAGATGGACATGAATCCTTTTGCGAGTATGTACCCTTTTCGTATGACTAGAAGACAATTCCCATTGATTTTATCTTTTGCTATGACTATCAATAAAAGTCAAGGGCAATCTCTTCATCATGTTGGATTCTCCACACCTATCTTTAGTCATGGTCAGCTATATGTTGCACTTTGAAGAGCTTAAGAGCCTGTTTAGATGTAAGGTTAAAAATTGCTTTTACAGATTCCGAGGCAAAACCTAGGTTTTGAAAAGTGATTTATGTTTGTGAAGTTATTAGCTTTTACGGATTCCGAGGCAAAAAAGTGGGTATGAAAGAGGAAAGTAAGAAAGAGAAAGAGAGAAAAAGTAGGAAAGAGGGAAGAGGAAAAAGTAGGAAAGAGAAAACCTATGTTTCAAACTGAGGTTTTGTAACCAAAATAACTTTTGAGAAAAAAAAATTGTTTAGACAAAACCTCAATTTTTAGGTAAAATCTAGGTTTTGAAACCAAACCTAAATTTTAAAAGTGGTTGCCAAACCAGCCCTAGATCATGGATGGACTGAAAATATATGTCGCCGACCAAGGTGTTGACGGTAAGAGAACAACAATAAATATTGTGTATAAACTATAAAGATATCTTTAGGAATGTTCAACCCCTCATTCAATGAAAACTAAACGCTGCGCATCTTTCCTAAAATAGTATGATAAGATGTCTTTCTTTTGTGTAATTAATTAATCATTGGCTTCAGAAGCTTATGGAAAGCGCTGGAATGAATTTCGTTAGGCTAACGGCAATGATCGATTATGTTTGATGTTGAACTTTGGAGTCAAGTTTCTTTCCTTCGATGGTTCAACTGCGTCCTATATTTTTTTTTTAATATCTCAAAGCATTCGTTCATTCTTGGATTCTACTAAATTTGGAACTGGGATAATTAATATACACAAATTAATAAAATTAGTTTAAGTTACTTATTTATTAAAAAATGTGTTTTAATTTATTTGCATCGAACTATACCTTTCATAAAAATCCTTTAATATGTAAAATTAACATGAATAATTGGCAAAATTTATAAACTTGGGAGATAAAGTTGATTAAAATTTTACATTAATATTAAAAATAAACCCTTCAGTAATTACCACTTATTTTGAACAAATAAAAAACTAATTACTACATTTAGAACTAGAAGGGAAGGGAGTATATTATTTATAATTCAAAATATTATGAATAATGTCATATGACTACTCAACTAAACTTGTTTGTGATGATGTTGTAGAACTATGTTTACGTACGTCGGGATAAAATTCCTCTCACATATCTTGTAAACTGTAAACCTCGTTAGAAAAATATTTTACACTACTGTTAATCCAAACAGGCAACGTCTCACCACACAGCTTAATGTATAATAGTAGTTATTAGACATGGATGACAAAATTGATGGATAACAGTAACTCCCTATTCCTCCTCAGAAGACAGATTTCATCCATGCACTTCAATGTAACCTATAATAAAGTACAAGGCAAAATCAGTGTGGGAGGAACATTGGCAAAATTATATCTATATCAGCATTGTGCTATCTGTTTGGGCATTATTGTATTTCGTAGGTTTCATTCTGTTGAATTTACCTCAAATGAAAAAGGTTGCTCTATTGGAGGATTGAAGCTTTATATGAAGGCACTCTTGCTAAAAGCAGTGCAATAAGGATCTCAATTGGATGAAATGGGTTCTCTCTTAGATAACTAGGACGAAACTGAACTTGAGATGAGATTCTCTTTACTCTGGTCCCTTCATAATAGATTCCCCTCTCCTATCTTCGATCTTCTACTCATCATACATAACATATTGGTTTAAATCCCAGGAATGGAAAAATCAATATTCGGAGTGCTGATGGCATAAAGAATTTTTTTTATTGAATGATTTTAATCTTTGCCTCGTTGAAAATCAAAACCCTTTAATTTGGTGCATAAATAGCTCTAATTGAATTCAATGTGACAAAAATAGTGGTCGTAAATAATACATGAATCAATAAATCATATGCTGAATGCCTTTAGAGAACAGTGTCACCTAAAGGATTGTAAATAATCTAACCCAGCACAGATGAATAGCATCAACAAAATGAGAGAAGGCAACCTAGAAGAATAAAAGAATCGTGATAAATAAGAAGGGGGGGAAACAAAAAAGAAACCAACCTCTGTATATTCAGAAAATGATGTCCTCATCTCTGGCTGTTGCTGCAGGCAACAAATTGTGGGCTGAATTCTTTGAAATTCCTCTCTGCAGAGCCAGCTTCACAGCAAACTGTTCCTCAGCAAAATTCTTAGGCTCTTAGCTGACACCATCTGCACTCTATTTCTCTCTTCTTATAACCCTATACCTTCTTCAACCTAACGAAGTCCTTTCTTTCAAGCCCATCCAACTCTCTCTTAATATAATTAATGGTATTCTCTATTCTAGGCTTCACCACATTCTCAAGCGCATTCACTCTTCGATTTGTAGTCTTGATTGCCTCATCAAGTGTCAAGAACAAGGTCCGAAGTGAAGCAAGCTCAACAAGAGCTTCAATGGCCTTTATATAAGCAGCACGACAACTCTGAACTTGCTGGCCACCTCTTGCCAAACCTGTAAGGTCATTCTTAGTGATCTGCCCGTCGTTTGTGTATTCAAATCTGGGCAGTTTAACTCCTGCCACATTCTCTTGTCGAGATCCAACCTTGAGGGAAGCTTCTCGAATATTCTCAAGCACGATGTGCTTGATGTTATCACCAGCAACGTACTTGGCCTCTGTTAAAGCAAATGAAGAGCTCCTCGTGATCTCCCCCATTGTTCCTTAGTTGACACTATCTTCTTCAGCGCCTGACGGGATTGTACCGTCAAGGCGTCGCTCTTCTTCAGAAGAGCATGGCCTCTCGTAGCTCCCACGAGTCTAGCTTTCATGACTCCAAGCAACGTCACAGTGGGGACCACGTTAAGACGTTGATTTTGGCCCGAAATATCCCCCCCCCC
>JANTPZ010097860.1:0-53840 GCA_025593235.1 Vachellia pachyceras
GGCTCGAGCAACTGAACTGGAAGAACGGTGGAGGAAACGACGGAAACTCACGCCTCTTTCCTCTCATCTCGCTCTTTCTCAACCTGGCTCTGATACCATGTTGAAGAAAACTCCCGTAGGAATTCCTTAATTTATTTGTGGAGCATACAACTCATATTTATAGACAAATAGGATCAAATAGAATCTAAACTAATTCCTAAAAATCAGCTAACAAATTCCCTAATGGATAATAAAATCTAAGATTACAATCCCATAAAATCAGAGATTATAATCCCATAAAATCCTAACTACCAACACATTCAAAGTGATTTGGTTTAGAATGGGCGTATACTCTACCTGTCCTCTGTGTGTGCATTTTTGTTTATAACGTTCCTTGTCCCCCCCCCCCACTTAGAAGAATATTTTTTGCATCAATAGTATCTATCCGCACTTACAAACTTTTCTTTCCCCGAATTCCTTTTGCCTTCTTAATTTGTCTGTATCTTTTCTTGGCCAGGAATTTTTTTGTATGTTTCAGACACACGATTTGTTAAAGTTTTTTAATGTTTTGATATTGCAGGTGCTCAATAGTATCAAGTCTATTTTTGTCTGAGTTAATCCTTTCTTATCCTGAATTATTTTCTAATAAATCTTGTTTTGAGGTCATTTTTATATTTTCGAGTTTCTTAACTAATTTATCAATGACCTAACAGCTAAAATTAACTAATCACATATAGTTAATGTATGTAAAAATATCATGATCATCTCCATTTGAGATTGCTTGATGAGATACAATTTTGCTTTGGTTGAACTTTCACGTTCTGTGTATGTATATAATTTCATGTGTTCCATCAGCATATTTTGGCTAATCTTATTATTTTCTACTTTGTTACACATGCCTAACATTTGAGACAGATTGGTTCAGGAGTTGGCTTAGTTGGAATGTGTCTTGCTCATGTGAAAGCTTCTAAGGTATACTTAAACACGATTAAAATTCCGTGTGTATATATAGCTTCAACCAATGGAATTTCTATTCTTAAATTTTAGCAAGTTATGTTAGACTAGCTAAAAGTGTCAAGGATTTTATATGTTTAGTATTGGCTGTCGGGGTGATATTTCTTTCCATGTTTCAATTCCAACCAGCATAAAGCCCTAATGTCATGCGTCCGTATCAATAGGTGATATTGAGTGATGGTGACTTGTCAACTTCGGCTAACATGAAGTCCAATTTGGAGTTAAACCACTTGAATGTTGAACTTGTAATGCCAGAAAGAAGCAGAAACCCTAACATGGTAAGTTTGACTGCTAATTGGAATTTTCTTTCATCCTAACATGCTTTTTTAATATATATTAGATTGATTACCTGGTTAATTCGGTATTCTCTGGTCATAATATATTCTGACTAGTAACATGCCAATTTATGGATGTTATCTGAACAAAAGATGCAAAGGCACATGGAAAGCAAAGCTTTAAAGTCAAATAAGGCATTAGAGAATTCCATATGAAAATTTAAATCTAAAATAATTCAGTCAACTTTGTGGGAGGAAATGGAGTTGAAGTTACTCTGAGCCAACGTGTTCGACAGTTCAATAGATCTAAAGCAAGATTGAAAGTGGAATGGGGATGGAAGATGGTAATTAGATTATAAAATTTAGCCCCAATTTTGAGAGGTAACAAAAATTAATGTTTTTCCTTCCTTCACTGTTCGCTTCCTATGATGTCGAAACTCTAGAAGGGGAATGGTTCCATTTTCATTGTTTTCCGTTCTATTCCCATTCGCTCAAAGACACTGTTAAAAGTGATAAAGTCATGTAGAACTGAATCATGTGTATTAAGGCTCTGCGGTTGCATGATCTGAATCTTTTTCACCTGTCTCAGGTAAAGTGCATGCATCTTCCATGGGAATCTGCATCAGAAAGTCAGCTCCAACATGTCATGCCGGAAATTGTGTGAGTGTTGAACCTCACTTATTTTCTATCTGTCTATCTGTCTGTCTGTAAGTAAGATTGAAACGGCTGATTCGGTAGCTTAACTGTCCATCTTGATTTGTGTGCAGTTCTTTGAGAAGTTAATGAACTCGTACAATCATGGATTTAATCAGCCTGCTTATCCTTTTTTTTTATGAGCCAAACTCATCTGAATTTTGAATTGTTGCTGATGCGGGGATGCTAAATTACTTGTTATACTTCAACTTATGGTTGTTAAAATGCCATTCTTATCGTGTTGTTGTTGTTGTTATTTCAGTTTGGGTGCAGATGTGATTTATGATCCGGTTTGTGTCCCACATCTTGTTCGAGTTATTAGCATTCTGTTGAGCCACAGGAAATCAAATCCTTGCGTACAGGTTGCCAGTCTTGAGGCTGTTGCACCGAACAAAAAATATGAAGATGATAAACTTCATTATACGAATCAACGTAACTGTGAAAATGTTGGTGACGGATCTGCCGTTGCTGGAACTGTAATTAACAATAATAATGATGATGGTAGCGGTGATGGACAGGAGGAAGCTCCGTTGGCTTATATAGCTGGTGTTGTGCGGAATATTGAAACGTTTAACCATTTTCTTTCTCTGGCGGATCAGGCCAAACTTGACATCGTGGACCTTACTAATTCGCTAAAGCCTCTAAATCTTATTCCTTACATGCATTCATACAGTCAAGCCACTATTAGACTGTTACGGATTACTTGCAATCCGTAGAATCAGGCTTCTATAACATCATCACTACCATTCATAGTGTAGAAAGGTGAGATTTTATTTTCATCATATTTATAAGTCATTTTATTAAACTTTTAGGTGAACGTATAATTTTACTCTTTTTATTTATTGTTGTTGACTTGGCTGTCATGTTATAGTAGAATAGTAAATAGGAATAAAGTTTGAAAGTGTTTTAATTTTAAGGAAGGTTAACGAGATTCAGGATTTTTTGTTGGTTTGTGCAAAATATGTAGAAAATGACTTATAAATAAGATTATGAAAGTATTGTCGTTGCATTTATTTTATTTGCTAGATTCTGTTGTTGGATGTCTGATTTTTGGTGTATTTTTAATTTTAATTGTCATGTTCTTTGGTGTTGCGTGTTTTTCATCTGTAAAAGGCGCAAAAGCCTATCTTCAAGGAGCCAAATTCAGTTGCGCAGCCATGGACGCAATGCTATAACTAGTCTGTCGACAGCTTTTTATTTTTACAGTAATTTATTTGATTAAGGATTTTTTTTTGAAAAAAATAAATTACTAATTGGATCAAATGAGAAACTTGGGGAATAGGATTTTTCGCTTTATCGGATACTGCAGATACAGCGTTTTAAGGAATTGCTGCTACTAATTTGTGTAATAAGGATGTGGTTAGTTGTAATTTGGCGTTACTTATTATATCTGTTGTCCTTTTCATCATTGCAGAATGTTTTAAACCGGAGAAAGAAAAGTAACGTAGGAGTAAAAGTATATGAAAGAAAAACTCGACAGGCATTGAACCCAAGGAGAATCTTCCCTCCTCAGTTTTTATGAAATCAAAAGAAGCCATTTTCCAAAATTTTTATTAATGGCCCAGAGGAACAATAAATTATTACTGTGTTTGTTTAAAAAAGTTTATTTACTCCTCAAAAGTACGTTCAATAGTGTTTTTCTATAAAATGAGATAATCTCCTGCATATATTTACCTCGATTTACGTAAAAGTATTTTTCTACCACGTTACTAAACACACACTAATATTAGCTGAGCGTTCTTTTCCATTTTCGTCATGACCAGATCACTGGAGTGAATGAGAGCAGAGTTTATTTATGTAAATTAAGAACAATAATTATAAAAAAGTTGCATATTGACAAATTCAAAGCATGCTGTTTTTTAAAAAAAAATCCTTTGCATGCATCCTCTATGCTTCATGCTAACATTGGTTTGGAAACATGGTAAAGAAGCACTTTTACGTAAGTTAAGATAAATATGTGGAGAAGATTATTTCATTTCGCAGAAAACACTATTGAACATGTGTTTAACTTTTAGAAACATTGTTCAAAATAAACCTGAGTCTAGTGTGCCGGGCTGAGTTGAGTGCAGTACCGCATGCAAAAATGATTGCTTTAATGCCGCTGGATGTGTTCGATTATAGAAAGTTCAAACGCACGAACATGAACGAACATGAAGATATTTAACTCGACTCTACTTACGTAAAATTACATGTACAAAGCCATTCAAACGCACCCAATCTTTTGGTGACAAAAACAAAAAAGCTTCCCCATGTCGCCAAATTATAGGCTGTCGCAGATCTTCACCCGTCTCTGACCATTGTCGATTTGTCATCCCGCTGAACATCGATATTCCCTCTTGAGATAAAGGGGTAATTATAAATTTGCGAGTCTATTCTTAACGGGATTCCCTGGAAAGAGATGTGAACTGGATCCACGTGGACCCGTGGCTGTCCTAATCCTACCTTCATTTTGCTGCTCAGATGCATGCGTAATTGATTTGTATGTATATGTTAGCAGACTGTCTTGCTTCTATCCACTGCCCCTTTGCTTACCTTTCTGTTTCAGCCGTCGGTCGTCACCATAATCCATTTCAGATCAGAGAGTGAGTGAAGACCATCGGCAACAAGATGGCGGAAAATGAACATCCGGTGGAGGTGATCCACTCGTGGTCTGCTCCGAGGTCGCTCAGTACTAGTCTCATGTACTCTTTTGCTCAGGTAATTTTTCCTTTCCACTTTTTTAATCTATCTTCTGTTTCGGTAGTTGCAGTGTAGATGAGTTCTTTGCTTATTTGAGATTGGTCTATTTTGGGTATCTTAACTCTTCACAGCATCGCTTAGTCCGTGCTTGGCTTGCCATGGTTTGGCCATGGGTTATTTTTTGGCCTTTGGATTGAGTATTTGGCTACTGGAAATTAGTGGATTCGTTGAGAAGACTGACTAGAGTTATGGTTGTTAATCTGGTGCGGCATATGATTACGTTGGGAATTGTTATTTTGCTAACTTAGAGATGAATCGTTCTTAGTTATTGACAAATGTATTGCTGTTGAACATTTGGAGGGAAAAATAACGAACTTGTTTCAACTTTCAAGAGTGAATTTTACTCCTCTGAAAATCGGTTCGAATGGAAAGAGTGATAAATAATTAGCTTTGGCACTGGGTTGATGCTTTTGGAGTTTGTTATTCCCCTTTCTGTTAGATTGTATAACATTGATGTCACATCAGTGGGGTTGTGTGTGTGTGTGTGTGTGTGAGAGAGAGAGAGAGAGAGAGATTTTGTTTAAAGCCAAGTTACGTTTAGCATACATCGACATCCGTCCCTGTTTGACTGCTCAAGGATCACTTCAAGAGTAAATAAATACCGATGCAATAAGATTTCATCCGTAAGCAGCTACTCAGGTTCATTCATCTGCTTTGCAGAAAAAAGAGTAACAGCTCTGTTCTTTTGGGTCCAAAGCCCAAACATTAAAAATTTCAATACCTTTTGCTTTGCTTTTAAGCTGATCAAAATTTGAAGCTTCCTAGCCTTTTGATTTAGTGCTTATCTGGTTGTCATATCATGATCGACCCAGAGGGATGATATGGAAGTGCTTGATGAGCCCCTTTATGCAAATTTCCTAAGAGTAACAGGTCTTGACAGACCTTACAGGGAAGAGCTACTCTCCAAAACGGTACGTCTGCAATTTTTTATCATCTTGATGAAAATTGGAAGGAACTAAGATGATTCTCTAGTGGTTTATTGTTTGAAGAGCAGTCATGGAGCCAATATGGTTTTGCATGGAGCTGATTTAATTGTTAATTTTATGTAATAAAGACGAATTTGATTTTCATGATTTGTCAGGCTCACTCTTTACCTACACATTAAATCCTAAAATTCATGTGTTATTGCATTCCCTGCGCTTTTCACTGAAACGTTGATGTTCCAATTGTAACAGGAATCTGATGGAAATAAAGTTATAAAGAACATCGTTTATGGTCCAGGAAGTAGGAAGTATAAATACTGTAAGGTAAAGAACTTTTTCAAGATATGCAATTGGCGGATAACACTTACTTTATTATAGATACAGAAGTAAAGCAGTTTCTTGGACAATTATCTTGGCTGGTTTGGATTGTTACTTATTATGGAAGCAATTTATTATGCTAGTTATCTAAATCTTGAATCTCCTGTATTAATTAGCCAACATTTATATTTGTGGTTCAGTTTACTCGGCAAGTTAATGATTCAGTCCCTGAAATAGTAATCTCTCAAGCTGGCTTTTCAAATATAAATCCTCCGAATAATTCAAGGACTAAATCGTCAAATTACTCCATATTTCTTGCCTCTGTATCTTTGCTCCGAATGTGAATTTGTTTAATGAATAGTTCTTCACAGAGACTATAATGGTTGATAAATAATTCCACATCTAACCCTATCTCCGTGTTTTACCCATTCCTGTTGCGTCCAGCATATAGCAAAGCAACGGGTGCAAGGCTTGACGGCTGATCTGCTGAAGAAAGGAAAGCACTTTATTCTGATAAGAAATCCTCTTGACATTTTGGTAGGATATATCTTTAAAAAAAAAAAAAATTTCATTTACTTCTTGTTTATGTATAAATCCACTGGCCAGTACCAACCCATGAGCTTCAAGTTTAAGCGATGCTTAATAGATATTAAAAGTATGTGTCTTAGTAATGTTTGTACGCTTACCTAGTTATCTGCAGTCACTGGCTGATTTTCTTGTATGATTGGCCTTATTGTGTCTCCAGCCATCCTTTGACAAAGTTGCACCTCCAACATTTTTTGAGTTGGGTTTAGCAGAGCTTGTTTGTATATACAACGATCTTTGTGAAAGGGGAAAACCACCACCCATCATTGATGCTGCAGAACTTCAAGAAGATCCTGAGGTATTCAAGCTCTATGAACCCGCTCAATTGTTGCCATTAAATAATGCATGACAGCATGAATAAGATTCATGCTGCCCATTGACCTATAATTTCTTGGTTTCAGTACTTGTTCTCTAATTTAATTGTCCAATCAATTTAGATTAGAAATAATCATAGTCAATTTTCACTTGTGTGAATGATGTTAAAATACATCATACTCCATCCAATTAATAGTTTTTCTAGTTTACTTTTAGGCTAGAATGCACGATATTCTAAGCCATGTTCAGATAACCTCTTAACCTTAATAATTACACAAGGAGCCTCAAACACCCAAGTTTGTCTGGAAGAGTTTGATTAAATGGAGTCCCAAAACTCCATTTATGTGTACATAACCTTTTGAATTTTGATTTATGTGCAAACAACCCACTAATGTTCTCACTTCCATAACAAATTCGCTAACAACAAGGAGTTAGATGGATATAATCTCAGGTTTTGGAGGGTCCATTCTCATGTTCTGAAGGTAAGGAGGATTATCTTCACATAGGTTGTACATGAGTTCAAAGATGTTTTATGAATTTTATCCTGAATATTGTGGTGGTAGATTTCCAGCAATGCTTAGCTCATTACTAATGGAAAAAATTGCAGACTTATGTGCTGTTGCATTACCATTCTTAGAGACAACTTTCTTCACAAGTAGTTCTTCTTTTACTATTTTCTTTATACAATCTTCTTTTACTATTTTGATTTCACATGTTTTCCGTTATTAAGTGAGCCACATAGTATAGATCTTAATTTCACATGCATATCATAATTTTGTTGCTTTGCAGGCTACGCTACGTGGTCTTTGTGATGATTTGGACATTCCTTTTCAACCTGAAATGTTGAAGTATGTAGAATTTCTTTATCTGTTAGGAAAGCTAGCACTACTTTTGTCCATCTTTCTTTGCTGTCATCTCTTGACAGTTAAGAGATAATCATTGTAAACTTTTTGCAAGCCATTCTCTTTCAATGACAATTTAGTTTTCCTGCATAATGTTTATAATTAATCTCCTGCTACTGTTACTTTACATGCATGCATCAAAAGTTGACATTTTAAGCATGCCAGGTGGGAAGCAGGTCCAAAACCAATAGATGGCTTGTGGGCCCCTTGGTGGTATAAGGGTCTACACATGTCTACTGGTTTTGAGAAAGCAAGAAAGTATCCTCAGGTATGTGGTTTGTCGTTATTCTAGTTTAGTTTCTGTTGTAAGGTGTCCAGGCCTCTTCATTTGAAGAAGTCAAGACAGTTTTTTCCATAGAACAAGGTATTTTGACTAAAATTCTGCATAATTTATATTCTTTGTAGCCATTTCCCTTTTCTTTCTATGATTTGCTGGAGCAAAGTCTACCCCTCTACAATATGCTTCGGCGCCATGTGAAGAAGAAGACTTCCCTCCTGAGCCCTCCCTTACCTCCACCTGATCTTCCAGTTCCTGCAAATGAGAAACTTCTTGCTTGGGTTGATGATGAGATTGTTCCACGTGAGATTGCAAAGGTTTGATTGACACCGTAAATGTCTCTTGTCAACGAATAAAATAAAGGATCTAATTTGTACGATTTGCGCACACATTCTAATGATTTTAATATTTACCTTGTTATCTATCAGGTCTCTGTTTTTGATTCAGTTGTTCAGGGGGGTGATTCAGTTTGGGAGGGTCTACGGGTGTACAATGGAAAGATTTTTAAGCTTGAGGAACATCTAGACAGGTAGTGTTACTGATAAATTAATAAGTTGATTCCTGATGCTGACTTATTCATTCATGTCTGGAACTCTGGTTAAGCGATCATTTAAACATGAATAAACTGAAATAATTAGTCTAACGTCATTTGTGGAATGAATATGTGTAAACCATTAACTGCAAGAAAGTTATTAGTATGAGCGCTATCTGCTAGCACTGGCATTTTGAGATGGTTTCCATTGAGGAATCTTTGCTTGCTGCCATTTTAGAAGAATTATGGTACAAGGATAGTTTGAAAGAATGTGCTCATGATCTGTAAAAATACTTCTTCGGTCTTTTTTCATTCTAAATTAAATAGGTGTGCCAGTTCTACCGAACCAAAATAGGTGGGTATTAATAGACATGATTATCACATCCTTCTCACTAAGTTATATTTCAACGATGAAACTGTAGTCAGTTAAAAAACATTTGGTCTCCATCACCGTTGTTGATCTGACATGCCATGATTAAATCAGGATGTTTGATTCGGCAAAAGCTTTGGCTTTTGAAAACGTTCCAACTCGAGAAGAGGTGAGTTTGTTCAGCAATCTTTTAAATATATCTTGGAATGTGGCCTCACCTTTATCTTACCATGCTGTGTTATGTACTAGATCTTGTTTAGTTCACTGTAATGTGTGCAGTTGCAAAAATAAATTGCAGATTAAGGAAGCAGTCTTCAGAACATTAATTAGGAATGGGATGTTTGACAATTCACACATTCGACTCTCTTTGACACGAGGAAAAAAGGTACGTACTCTCGCACAAAATTTAATTTTCAAAGGCTGGTTAGGATCTGGATGATATATAAGATAAGACTGGGGAGGTCCTATGTCCTGTGCTTTAAGTGTCCTTTTATTTTTTTCCCCCTTAATGATTTGATGGTTTATGAATCAACCTGATGTTATAAGAATGGCAGTCTTTGTTTATTTAATTGATGACCCAATTTATAAAGCCATTAATCTTACGTGACTCTTACGTCCAACCTTCCTTTGAAGTGGTGCAAAATTATATTATTTTCTTCTCTAGGTTACATCTGGGATGAGCCCAGCATTCAATCGTTATGGATGCACATTAATTGGTAAATTTCTTTCCCTACACTGTATAACTATGATATTTTATCATTGTCTTTACAATTCTCTTTTGGCAATGTTATACTTTGGCATTGCTTCCTTTTTATCCTTTACATGTGGATATTTTACTGGAGTCTCTGTTTTTTTCCCATTATGGAATGGATTGTCAACTTTATTGCATTTATGAGTTAGTCACGCCTTTGAGAATTTCCTCTTCTTCAAAAAAATTGTATTTTCATTCTCTTTATTAAAGCCTCAAATGGATGGGCTATTTATATTTTACAAATGTGCAGTGCTTGCTGAATGGAAACCCCCTGTTTATGATAATACCCATGGTATAGTACTTGTGACTGCTACAACTCGTCGGAATTCACCAAATGTGAGCTTCTGATTTCCATGCTAGTTATGAAAGAAAAAACCATCTCTAATTGTTTCCATCATGGACATTTCAAATTCAGCCTGCATCATCTTAGCAAACTATTGACAAAGATCATTGTTAGTGGCACCAAAGATAATGTCATCAACATAAATCTGTACAACTAACATGTTTGATTTTGAATGCTTAATAAATAATGTTGTATCAACTTTTCCTCTGACAAAATCTTTGTTGATTAAGAAATTACTTAATCTTTCATACCAAGCTCTTGGAGCTTGTTTTAAGCCATGAGTTTGTGAACGGTAGAAAGTACTTTCTGTATAGTGGCAAATAACAGTGAAAATATTTTTATCCAAATCTCCTTAATAGAAGTTGTGTCTGACCAAAATGTGTTTGTAAACATGAGCCTGCGATGGCCCAACAAACCCAGACCTATTATTGAAGGAAAAAAGACAAGTGAGAAGGATGAGGTGGCAGAAGATGGGGCTAATTGTGCGAACTCTGGCAAATATAGTGTGGGAGGGAGTGTGTAGGAGCAGGAAGGGAATGCTAATGCGGGGTGTTAGCCTTTCAAATGTTAGTGTGTGCCTTTCTTCTGTGTTTGTTTCCCATTTTCCTTTTCAGTGTGACTGGTGTGAGCTGTGCTGTGGTTTGCCAGAACTAAGGCATCATTCTTACACTGGGTGATACCTTGCCAGACACATTTATAATAATAGATAGGATTAGTCAGTGTTGTTCTAAACCCCATGCATAAGCGAACAGAATTATTTTGAAGTTATTTCTTGTTACTGCAATGGGGTATTGTTATTGAATGTGAATCTTTCAACGGCAACAATGTCTGTGACTGGCATACTGCTTTTTGCACATCCAGTTGACTTTTTCTTCTCTCCCTTTTTTGTTTTCTTATCAGAATTTGGATTCAAAGATTCATCACAATAACCTCCTTAATAACATACTGGCAAAGGTATTTTCCTGCTCTCCTTGGAAATATTTCATATTATGTGATCATCCCAAAATATGTTATATATTGTTATTTTGGATTATCTACTACTGCAACAAGGATGGTTGCTGAGCTAATTTTTTTGCTTGTTATCCTTAATGAGGGAAGTGTGTGATTTAGCATGTGCGAAAGACACGTTGATGATTTACTACCAAGTGGGACAATTTGATTCACAAATGCAAGCATGATGGAACGGAATGCACTGTTTCAGAACCTCTTGTGAGGCTTAAGTGTCATTCTTATGGGTATATCTGATGTTCTCAAAAATGTTGGTGCAGATTGAAGGAAATAATGCAAATGCAGATGATGCAATCATGCTTGACAAAGATGGTTATTTATCTGAAACCAACGCAACTAACATTGTATGTCCTTAACTTTGCGTTAGCTGGCAGATTACTTTTTTTTTTTTTAAATCGCTATTTTTTAAAAGGTTGAGGTGATGACAAACCTCTTAACTCATTGCATGGCTTATAAGAATACTGTGAAATGGGAGAAGATGAAAGGAAAAGCCTTTGTGGGAAATGTAGAACCATGTACTTATGGGTCAACCATACAAGACATAAAACCCGACATGTTACGTCCCTTTGTTACAACCTTAATTACTGTCATCATAAAGCCGGTAAAGTCATATCTTAGTCAGCAAACCTCTAGCAGTACAATTCAATTTCTACAAGTGTAAACTAATCATCCTACGAGATGCTACAGTATAGTAATATAAGGTAGCTTCGTCTTTAATTCAAAGTCTCAGAGGGTAACAAATCCCGTTGTCTCATTATTCAGGGATCCCGTGTTTTTGTTTTTTTTTTTTTTTAAATTTTTGTAAGAGGGACTTCCAGAACAGAGAAACTTGTCTCATTATTCAAGGGTAACAAATCTCCTTGTCTCATTATTCAAGGACAGTAAGTTTAGTTTGATCTTAAACGTGCAGTCGCAGATGTGACAAATACCCTTATTCTGTCATTTAAGAAGGATCGTATGATGTTGTCTTCTATGGCAGCGATTTCTAGAAGAGAGAAAAATAGATTGCAGGTATTGATTGGCAACAGTTGGGCTAATATTTTGGTCCTTGTGCAGTTCATAGTTAAAAAGGGTCGTGTTTTGACACCACATGCTGATTACTGTCTGCCTGGTATTACACGAGCAACTGTAAGTTGTGGAAATTCTCATTTATTATCATGACAAGTTCAAGTTGGAGGCCTAGTTTTGTTTCTTCAATATAATAAGATGGGGAATCATTGTTTTTTTAACCCTACCCTGGACGTTATTAAAATTAAAAATATTTACTATTAGTAAAGTTATTCTGAATGATGGGATTAAGCTGTTTACTACTTCCAGGTGATGGATCTTGTGGTGACGGAGGGCTTGGTGTTGGAGGAGCGGAGAATTAGCCTATCTGAAGTTCATACTGCTGATGAGGTGCATTTCTATCATCTACTTCTTCAAAATATCTGCGGAATCTTCTTTTCTCTTTTGATATGTCGACTGCTAATTATTTCTTGTCGTGGTGATAAATGAGAATTTATTCTAGGCCTCCAACTTGAACTTGTCATGATAATAAATGAGAATTTCAACCGTTGTTTAGGGATCAAATATGAGAATGAACATTGTAATTTTCTTAATTGCTCACTGAACTTTAGTGGTCTAGCCAGTAATTCCTAGCAGAGTAAAAATTTGCTCCAATGCTGTACTTAAGCTTTATTTTTTTTTTTTTTCGGTGAAAGAAACAAAACACTAACATACCATTACACACGAGGGTAGCAAACTCCCTCAATATCCTCTAAAACAAAAATAGAAACATCCTCAGGCACAGTGTCCCATATTCTCCTTCCTTCCTCTTGATCTAAGCTCATTTTGGCAAGCTTATCAGCACATCTATTCCCTTCCCTGTAAGCATACTTCAATTCCACCTCCCAGTCCAAATCTAATAACCTCTTCACTTCCTTGCTGAGATGAAGGCTTCCACTAAGCTCCTTTTTAGCCTTTAGCTCCTCCACAATTTGTGCAGCATCAGACTCCACAACCACTTTCTTGAACCCCATTTCCCAAGCTAGATATAATCCTTCAACAATCCCCCATAGCTCTGCTGTCCTTGCCGTACAGGGTCCTAGCTTGCGAGTGAATCCCCTCAGCCACTCTCCTTGATCTCCCCTGATTAATCCTCCACACCCAGCGCTTCCAGAAGCCAACACACAGCCATCAGTATTGACCTTGCACCATCGTTCCTCAGGTTTAAGCCACTTGATCATTCTAGGTTCAGTAATTCTTTTCCTTTCCAAATTCTCATCCCATTGCTGCTCAAAATTCTTAAGTAAATTAATAATGTGCTTCTCCTCATCCCGTGGCCTAATGAAATCCTCATCATGCATTTGCAAATTCCTCCACTTCCATAGAAACCAACACGCAACAGCAAATTTCTCTGGCCATCTACCATCCTCATGCTTCTCCATACTTAGCCATCCTGTAATATTCTCTTGGATCCAGTCCTTTAGATCACAACTAAAGAAATTACCTTCCTTTTTACCCTGCCGAAGCTTTTTCCATACAGCAACTGCACCATGGCAATCTCTAAAGGCATGTACTTATGCTTTAGTTGGTGTAGTTCCATTGCTCGATTTTATGAGGATAGGCTAAGCATGATGATCCTAGCTAGCACTCTTTTAAGACCTACGAAGCTGACAGGAATTAGGATCCTTTTCCTTGTGTTGGCGCTTCAATTAAATTTGAGTTTAGATATATAACTGGGAAGCTTCCATGCAGATATGGACAACAGGAACAATGGGAGAACTTAGCCCAGTAAGTGCCTTTTATATTTGGTGGATTGGAATTAGCCTGATTTAAGTCTCTGCTGTATTACATGATAGGAGTTTCTATCAGTGACCCATTTGGGCACTGCCATTTGCTGATTTCATTGGGGTCCAGGTTGTGAAGGTTGATGGTCGCACAATTGGCAACGGAGAAGTGGGGCCAGTGACACACAGATTGCAAGCTGCTTATAAAAAGTTGACTGAGGAGGCGGGTGTACCCATACCCACCTACCACCAGCCTTGAAAGCTGCTACGTCTTCAGTTTTGTTTGAGCCTGCTTCTGTTTGCAGATACAGGTGAGGGCATGTTGGAGCCACACCATTTCGTGCAATTAAATAAACCGGGCCTTTCAATTTCTGTCATCAAAGAATAAACAAATGTTCTTTCTTGTGTGTGCTCAATCATATAATGTACTCGACTCAGTCCGCACCTCTCTTCCATCAGTGAAGGGTAGCTCTGTGGCCATCTTTTTTTTTTTTTTAACTCTTCGTTCAACTCGTGAGGTTCATTCCGTTTGACTGACTAGTCTCAGTAAATAAACGAAAAAGATGTGTATGCTGGCCAATAAAAAGGACGGAGAAAGCCTGTGAGTATAATTCACGACGTTATAATTTCATCTTTCTTTTTAATTATTGATATTTCAGTGTAAACGAAAACCGTCGCGTTGCCGGTCTTGCAATGGCAGCGATCTTCCATTCCACGGATGGAGGAGAAACCTACCAACGTATAACATAATCAAAATATTGAGCGAAAACAATCGAACAGTTTCTCTTAGTTTAGGTGCAAGACGTGTGAAACACCTTGGCTGCGTTTGGAAACATGTTGGGGAGCCCGTTTTGGCTCCCCAAACCCATTCTCACGTAAATCGAGACAAAATTTCTCTCACATAAAGTATATCGGAATCTGTGTCCATTTTTTCAACGGGTTTCCAAACGAAGTCTGTACATTATACAAGGACGGGGTGAGTAGGCGTTGTTATGAACTGATTCAGATTGGAATGAGATAGTGGGATGTGGATGGATGTGAGGGAGGAGGAGATTACAGAAGGAGGCTCAAGCTTTTGCGTGAAGGCTGGGCCAGGACAGGACAGGACCAATGAGCGACATTCAGTGAGGCAATAAAGCAAAGGAGGACAGTCCAATGATGATGAAAAAAGCTTACTCCTCCGCTGTGCCCAACAGTGAAATTTTGTCTTTTTCTTGGGATGGTAAATATATCTTTATATATGTGTGATTGACCACCGTATCCGTATCTTCCTCCACAAAATTCTCATCCAAGCAGCTGCATTTTACTTGGGGGAATGACAAATAAGTTCTAAGCAGGCCAAAAAACAATTAAAAAGTCATCCTTGGGACCTGATAATAATTGTCAGAAATTTTAGGATCTTTTAATTGTTTTTTGATTTACTTGGGGCTTATTTGTCATTCTCCCATTTTACTTTATGGGTTGATTTTTGGACGGATTCCAAACTAATTAATTTGCCGGTTACCTTGTGTTTGTGTGTGGGAGGTACAGAAGTGAGAGGAACTGGATAGAAACAAGTGGAGTTGGGTCCAATCACGTATGGGCCGGGTTCTTAACAGAGAAGCGTGAATCACAGAGAGAGAGAGAGAGAGAGAGTGTGTGTGTGTGTTCTGGTCGTCTTTAGCATCATCGTCATCGTCATCATTCATGCTTTTTGCTCAATTATACTCTCCATGATGATTGTTTTCTTTCACTTCACAGACGAAAAGGCTCGTTGATCTCAAAAAAGAAAAGCGCAGCGCCTCATGAATTGTGTCATTGATCTCAAAAACAAGCAGGGTAATAATAATAACGTCACTTGTGGACCAACACACATAAAAGAGTGGAGGGTGTATATTCAACATTCACTTTGTTCGCTCCAATTATTAGTGCATTTTGCTGTTTTGAGTGGCGATTATCTCTGCTTTTCCAGACCCTTATCCCTCCTGTTGCTGCTTCACTCTCATGAATGATTAATTCCTCATCTTTCTACATACACTCTAGCTTTTTGCCTACGCTTTTCCCCCTTCTTTGTTCCTTTTCGCTGCTAAAGAATTTAGCCCTCACAGAGACAGAGAGTGGAATATAAGGAAAGTGGCGAGGGGCTAAAAGAGAACAAGAAGATGAAAACAAAAGGACCCCAAGGGGGGGGGGCAAAAGTCGGAACCTTCTAAAACAAAACATCACAGCTTCTCTGTAACACTGATGCACGACCTTCTCAGCATAGTTCATGTGAATTCTGACGACAATGTTGGTTCCCCCGTTCCTATGCATAATCTAATCAACAGGATGCAGGAAGGATGAAGGCGGCAGGCCCCGCCATTAAAGGACTGTTCAAATCCCAGCAAACCACATCATCACGCAATCATGACTCCTCTTCAGTCCCCTCGCTTCCCTCAACGGGCTATGATTATGTGCAGAAAGGGATGAATGATATAATGAGGGTGAAGTGTGCCAAAGAGGAAGATTCCATCCAAGAATACAACTACATTAAAGAAGGACCTGAATCCAAAAAAATCTTCAGAGGTATTTAAAGATCGTTTGCGCTGATTAAAGCTAAGGATGTGGTCGCCGGCTGATCAGCTTGGAGATGAACCAGTTAAGGAAAAATGGATCCACATCTCTGAAAGAAAAGAGGCATGCATGTGTGCTTTTAATTAAAAGGAAGGGAAGAAATCATCATGCATGCACTGAGCATAACCCCACCACCGGAAATAAACCTTCTCTCACTTTGAACCGCAGCGATGCGTCCGTGAACACCATCGTACAGCTTTGCGGGATCCCAATTCACTTTTGATCTTTACATTCCTCCTTTCGATCTGAATAGTATGCATACACACACGCTCATTAATCATCCATCCCCCCTCTACGTTTTTTTGTAATGCTCCTCCTCCTCCAGTCTGCAGGTATGTATATAGACGATGATCATAATTAATATATATGTGTGTGTATCAAGAATGTGTTGTGCTGTCTACTAACTAAACCTCACGCATATCTATGTTAGGGGCAGCCTTATCAATGCTGACTCACTCCCTTGTGTCACTGTGTTCTTTCCCATATTTTACTTTCATCATTACATGCCCTCATTTCAAACGTTGATCCATTCCTGCTCTTTTAAGATATCAATTCATCATGGCTTTCTACTTTTGATACATTCATTTCTCTCCTCATTGTTAATGGCTCAGCCATCCACATTAAAATCCATTGAACTCTCATCACTTCCACGTTTCCCCTGTATTAAGTATCTGTAAATAATATTGCATTGGATCCTAAACATAAGATATATTTTACACTGTAGATTATATTCTACATTTATAATTAGAGGCAGTGATTGCATGTCACTCTACTCCTTATTATGATACAAATGGCAGGAAAAAAGAATAGATGGTAAGTACAAGTAATAGATGAGTTGTTGTTAGGAGTGATGCAAGTATGTATGTATGTATGTATGTATGTATGTTGTAATTCCATCTGCATATTCTTTTTTTTTTTTGGCCAAATCCATCTGCATATTCAAGGTTATGGTTTTAGGATTTATTGGAAGTTTGACGATTACTCTCTAAATGCCCTTAAAATATACACACGTACGCACCGGGCAAGCAACGATGCGCGTTCGTTCGTATGCATACATCAGGTAAATAGCCATGGGGTGGCCACAGGTCAAACAGACCGATCCTAAAACTCCAAAAGTCCTCAATTAAATTTAAAAGGCATGCTTTAATGAACAACTTTAATTTGGTATAGCGTTTCAAAGTAGGCGTCTCAAGGGAGTCCAACCGTTTCGGAGCTCCTTTCAACGTACGAGAAATTAATGACCACATCGGAGAACCAACTACAGGCTGCTAGCTTCGCAGAACTTTCCTTTGTTTATTTCCTTTGTTCATTTCTTCCTTGACTACTTTGCACCTATATGAATGTGACATCCTCGATCACCGTTGTTTACTCTGCTCGTCAATCTTGAAAGTGCATGGACCAATCTCAGAACTACAGTGAAAACGATCGAGGCACGATGATCAAGAGACAAAGCTCCCCCGTTGCTCATGTATATGCTTATTTAATCTGGAAACAGTAACGGCCACTGTTGGAGTCAAATCATGATCTGATAGAGAGCCGGTTTTCATCAGTAAAGGAGATTCAAATCTGTAACTGTACGTACGATTAATTATTCATACATAACAATTAGCTCTCAACCCTTCTCCTGCCATTCCTGTTCATCTGCCTGCACATTTGTGCTCATGTGTGACTGCTTCTCTGTTTCATCTTCATCAAGCGATGCAATAAATCTTTTAACAGGCCTACTTTATGTACGCTTGAATTTTTCATTTTAAGAATGAAGAACTTAATACTGCTTCAAAATCCTCAACTCCTTATCAGAGATCAATGTTTCGATTTACACCAATATAAAATGCGGATGATTTTGAAAGAACAAATTATTCACTCGCTTTAAATGATACAATTCATCTTGAATTCAATCCAGTCTAAGAAAAACAGAGCAAGAGGGAAGGAGTGAGGAGGGAAGTGATAAGAGGGCTTAAAAGAGCAGGTTTCAGTATTATATATATATAAATATATATGTTGCTTGAGATGGATGTGGCATTAGGAGAGCAGAGTAACCGGAGAGAAACAGCGAAGGGTTAAATTTATTGAAGATGGGAAGGGGGATGGTGGGCCCACCGGCATTAAAAGAAGAAAGCAGGCACAGCAGAATCGACCAACCCTCGCTTTCTGTGTCTGCTTCAAACCCTCCCATTAATTTCATTCTACACAGATTACCCATAAAAATCACATAACCATTGAGAGGCAATATCTATAGAAGGAATCACCAAAAAAAAAATCCCTCCCTGCTCAGTGCTCAAGGCTCCTCCTCCTCTTCAATCTTGATGAACACACACATCCACTCTTAATAATTACGATCCAGTCACCCCAACTTTTAACAGAATTATACATTAGACACGGTCTGATTTACCCCATTGATGAAGTTCTTTCCCATGTTCCCCCTTCCAACCAACCAACCAAAATTCGCCGCAGCCATCATCTGATTAGCTCGTGCTCGCACCTTCATTCTGCTCACACTCTCGTTCGATCCTCTCCAACGTTTTATTAACTGCTCCTGCTATCTCCTCCACCGATCCCAGCTTGCACTCTTCTTCCAACTGCAATCCCCCACCCCCCTCAATTAATTAATTCAATTACCCACCAAACCTTCATAGATCGAATTCAATATGCATGTATGTATACATACCTTGACGCTGATGCAGTAGAGCACAATATCGGCGGTGGTCGTCACATTCAGATGCAGGATCGTCAGACGCATGCTGTACAACGCCGACACCATCTTCAGCAGCTGCTTCGGCCTCTTCCTCGACCTTATTTTCAAATTCGCATGACTCTCCACCATCGTCACTTCTATATCCGCGATGCTCGCCTCCGACGACACCTCCCCCGTCATCGAACACTCCCTGCTCCCGCTCAAGCTCGTCGAATACTGAGGAAACGTGAAGAACTCTGAGAACGGCATGCTCTCAGATTTCGCCTCTGTTTCTTTCTGACCCCCCAGAAAGTGCAGCCTCTGCTCCAGCTCCTTCACGAAGTTAATAGCCCCTCCTATTATGGAAGCTTGATCCCCCTGCATAACCATTATGTTCAGGAAGCCGACGAAATCAATACTCCGTCTATGTTCCCTCCCCAAAAATACGCAAGGAACCGTGAAATTAAAATGATAATAATAAAAAAGTACCCTTTGGACGTAGGAGTCGGGCATGAGAGAGCGAAGAACAGAGAGATACTCGTTCATCTGCTTTCTTCGATTGCGCTCCACCGCAATGTGCGTCATTCTCTGGTTCTCGATCTCCTCCTGGTTCTTGCGGGTTCTTGCCCTGCGTCTCTTGGGACGAGAATTGGAGGAATCCACATGGAGGGCTTCCGACAAGGGCGTTGGGTTGTTGCTGGTGTCAGAGGTGGCGTGATTCGGGAGATGCAGGTCGCTCGAGTGGGGCAACACAGAGGATGGGGGAGAAGAAGAGCAAATATGAGTCCAGTCTGGGAAGCCATGAGTTTCTGATTGGTGGTCTAGGAAATTGGGGAAGCCGTGGTGGTCTTGCTGTTTGGGGAGGCTGAAATCTTCGTGAAAGGGCCAGAGAGGATAGAGTTCTTTGGAAGCGCCGTGGCCGAAAGGGTAATCTTGGGGGAAAACGACCGCTTCGAGCGCCATGGACGACGTCTGGCCGTCTCTCTCTCCCTCAGGGAGACACATGAATACAGAACTCCAATTCTGAAGTCGAGGTCTCTGCTATGGTAATGAGTTTGAGATTTCAGAAACAGAGAGATTACACAGGCAGAGCGAGATGCGATTCTCCTCGGGAGCACATCTCTGGCCTTATAAAGCCAAACCCCTCACTTACACATATGGGACAGTGTTCCTGCACGTGAAATATCATGAAATTATTTTTCTTATTTTTATTATCATTGTTCCCACAGACACACACAGTCGAAATTATATGGAAATAAATTCAGAGAAAATCGCAAGGACTGTGCTCCGAGTGTAGCATGTACGTCATTAAAATGAACTCGTAGAAAAAAAATTACATGCACGCGCTTTTTAACTCCAAATTTCAACTCCTAACTAGTAGAATCAATTACAGCATTTACTGTACTGTTTCCAGTCGCTTATTTTCCTACATGATTTAAGGATTTGGCGAAAAATAAGGAAATTGATTAAAATAGTTAAATACGGAGATATCATTATCAAAACTTATGACAATGGCTAATCATTGTGGTCGTAAAGAGTTGCATCCTGTTCCCCTGTCGTGTCCCATGGTGGCCATTACATTATCAAGTTGCTCTTGTGACGTGAGTAGTCATCTCATTTTATCTCTGAATGCCCCTTTCAGAAATGACTACTGTTTTCTCCATACACACACACACACCCATATATACATGTGTTTGTGTGTATAGATATACGTACCACCAAACTTTTTTCTGCATTATCAATATCTTTTCCATATATATAGAAAGTGAAGACGAAATTGCATATAGCATCACGTGAATCAGCGACTAGGGAACAGCTTTTCTACGGTATCAGCGCTCTCATCTGTTGTGGTACGAGACAAAGTAAACATAACTGGAAATTAACTCAACACACACACATATATATGAAAGGCGGTGGTGTATTTCATCCCAGACTATATATTTATTTATACATATTAAGAAAAGTGAAGTCTGCATTGTGAGGCCGCGCGTGCACGTGAAGCTTAGTTTGAAGTATAGTATGTTTGTGAAGAAGCTAGCGTGAGGAGGAAAAGAGAGTGAAGACTGTGAGAACACAAAAGGAGGAAGTGGAAGGGGGAGATCGATCGTGATCAGGGTAATGATATGTATAATTGAAGCAAGTATGTACGTACTGATGAAAAACTCAAAAAGAAAATTGAAGGCTGACACACAGAGATGTATACATAGGTATTCAGAGAGATCAGAGATTCCTCAGAGTCAGAGAAAAAGCTAATGAGCTTTGCCCATTGAGACAAGTGATCTGCAGCAGCAGAAGCAAAGGCAGTCAGAAATTTGCTGAGAATCCATGTGCTTCAAAACAAACGCTAGCTGCCAAACCTTCCATAATAGGGAGGAAACCCTACGTTCCTCACTCCCAAAAATTACTCCCACCTTTTAATATTACAACTTGTTTTTCCATCGTGCATGGATTCGTTATTTCTTTATAATATAATCACTCTCCATGGTGCTATCAAATTGTCACCGATTTCTGAATTCTCTCAAGTTCCTTGTAAAAAGATTAAGCAGTATGCAGAGACACGATATATGACATCAGGCATTAATTACATTATTAAAGAAAGAGACCGAACATTTATATATACCATGCACTATATATATAATGTTACACGCTAGCTGAGTTCGTTGATAAGTGAGCTCCCGGTTCTTTCTGAAGCTGGATAAAATAATGCCATCATATATGGCATCCAGCTGATTGAGTACACAGAGCCAAGGGTTTTATTGCCGTTATCAGACATTTTGGTTAGTAAAGAACTATATAAATAAACATTAGACTCAACTGGCTCTTCATCATTGAATGAATCAAAATTATTGTTACGTTATAATAGATGCCTTGAAAATGAAGTGTATTGAAGACAATTAGTCCCGTTAGATGAGCCCTTTTATTACCTAGGAGGAAAAACAAAGAATATTATATTTGATACACAGATGACAGCATCTTCCCAGTGGTCGTCACAACTACTGATTTGTTAGGTTAAGATGCTTCAAACAAAAAGGTACAGTAGCGAAAGCGAAATTGCGCAACTCTTGTCACCTTTTTGTCCTTTTATAAGTGGGGGCCTCTTGCCCTTAATTATAATGTAGGTATACTGAATATAATAAACATCAGTAGACTGTGCTGTTGTGACTTTTTGCATATTGTGTTTGTTTGGGAACACTGTTTTTCCAATGGTACATTTAAGCTGAGATAAAATCATCTTAAAATTCGTAAAAACCATTTCGAAATCCATAAGAACTATATTAAAATCTACAAAACCATTTAGAAATCAGTAAACTCCTTTCTCCTAACGGAACTCCCAAACACACACATTGTCTAATATATACATCACCTGAACCGGGAAGAGTTGTCTCGCCCCGGTTATTATTAATACACGCACGCAGCGTAATAAGACGCACATGTTGTTATAATAAAGAAGTGCTGCTACTAAATATTAACTTATTACCCAAGAATCTATCATGTTTTGTGTGCAGTGTGTGAGTGTGTGTGTGTTGATGTGATGATATTTTATTAAATTTTGTTCTATGTATTATTAATCATCAGCATGAGCCGGTGATGATATATTTAACCAGCTGGTAGGTCAAATTGATTATCAGTTAACTCTACAAATATGATCAGCAGTGTCATGATCAAGTGAGCACCGTCCATGAGAAATTCGAAGCGACAGAGGATCAAAGATAGAAGGCAGAGTTGGTAAATCCACGCTAAACTACAATATAATCAGTAATTAGTGGATGTAGTTAGGGCTATGGCCGTTATTTAGGTATTAGGCCGGCCGGTTCATTATCTCCAAGCCATACCCTTGTCCTTCATTACACCACAAGTCAAGATATACAGCCGTGTATGCGTGGAATTGGATATTCACATATATAATAATGAGCAAAAAACTTAACAGGACTACATGCATGCATTTAATTAGTCTCTCGTCGTGTTGGCGTCAGTTTGCAATGTTATTGGCAGATTAAGGTCACTAATTTGGATTAATTTATTAATTATATGTGAAATGGCTTAATTGATTGCGGCGTTGACATGCAAGTTGAGGCTGAAGAGGGAAGAGATAATCATCAGGTTCATTTGTATCTCGATAAAAATACAGGATCTAATATTGTCTGTATTCTTTCAGGGTTAATTATATTGGCGTGCAATGTGAATAGAAGGAAATAGATTAGATTCAATTTCAAGGATTCAGATTTTCTTTTGCCATAGAACGACGAAACATAGCCCAGTTGTCTACTCTTGGCTTTGTCCCTTACTGCAAAATTAATAACTACATGATGCTTATTGTTACATTATCCACTCCTATATATATTCTAGTGTACAGAACACAGTTCATCACCCTATAATCGCTGAGATAATATATCACAATTGTTTAACCTTTTAAGCATTGTATCAATTCAAAATGCTATGAAAACCCAAAAGTGAATTATATATTTTCACGCCTGTGAGGGACCATACTGATAAAGTTTAGTGCAGTGTTCCAAGATTTCAGGATGACATATAGCTTTATATTGTGCTTGAGGGACCATCGTATCATTTAATTTCAAATTCCAAAACTTGATCTAAAAGCTGCATTACCCAACTAGCTATGCATAAAGCACATATATTTGAACTTCCGTTTCTCTGAATTTCGGCAAAAATATAAATATGGAGACAAGAAAGAATATAGAGAGAAGAGAGTAATCAGAAAACTTAACGACTAAGGTGAGAAAAACTAATGAGATAACCTCATATTTACAGGAGTAGGTTAGGGGCATTTTGAATGCTCAAAGTGTTTTACTACCACCATCAGTTGACAGATTCTATCAACCTCCCATTTGACTAAGTCAATTGAATTATTTGAAGGATATAACTTATATTTCAAAATTTAATTTATATATTTAAATATCTTTTAGATATTTATCTGACTCGCAGCTGAGTCAACAATCCATTTTTTATCTGATCTTTTTCTTATTAATTAAACAATTAAATAATAATTAATATCATGAATAATTTGAAGTTCTGGATTTCATAAGATGTTGAGTGGACTCATGACTAAGTCAGCGATCCACATTTTTCTCATATGATCAATTAATTAATTAGTTAATCATTAATTATTTAAATTTGCAAGTTAACTGATCCGATTCATATGGGGCGGATCCGGGCCCAAAAATCCTACACTGATCGATGTAAAAGCCATTAGCTGGCCCACTTGAAATAAATTGTAGCATGTACTGTTGCCTTTCAGCATCATCTTGTCATTATTGAATGGTGCAGATGAGACACACACACAGAGATCAGACATGTTAATCCTCGGAAGAATTGTAATCATAGCAAAAATGGGTGTGGATCCAGTATAGGAAGAACGTACCAGGGAATTGATATATGAAGAGCGGAGAAGGCAAAGTCGCATTACCCTACGACTAATATATGGCTGGTTGAGCTGTGGACGAGAAAAGGAGGAGGAAAAGCGATTGCTTTACTCTCACTTCACTGTGAACTGTGGAAGCATAAAAGGCACTGATGAAGAATTTGATAGGGATGGCGCTGGGTGACAAAAAACGCTATCACTTTAAAATCTTTGATCATGTGAAGCCATGCTCTTGTGGGACCTCAAAATCAATGCTTTATTCTTTTAAGCTTGGAAAAAGAGCAAGATCCAGTACAGATTATGCGTATATGTCTGCGGCAGAGAAAATAATGAGGCATCACAGTTGCAAGGAATCATGTGTTGCCAATGAACCAGACCCACACGGGTCAGTTTTCGAAGCCAATTCAGCAAAGAGAAATTGATGGCAAAAGGTAGAGAGAAACTTTGTTTATTCCACGGATGTATATCCTAATGCACAGTCCAAATCAATTTCATTCAAAAAGCTTTTATGGATCTTGAAATTATTGTTGGACCGCCCGCCCCCCCTCCCTCCCCCAACATATATCCTTACCTACCGTCTTTACGTCACTGTCCCAGATACCTTTAATTTGCTTCGTTATTATTATTGTTGTTAATTAGATATGATATTTGTTATGGTGAAGAGTTCAGTCATACCTCCAATCGGACTGTTCTCAAGGCTTTTGGTGTCTCCGGGCATGGGCAGGCCTCCCTCCATTTTCTCAAGACATGCTTGATTAAAGCTATCTAAATTAAATCATTATGTTACACACATGTGGCAGTTCGTTTTAAAACTCTCTAAATTAAAGCTATCTCATCATGCACACACACACAAAAGATCGCACTGTGAGCATACGTTGTCACTACTGTTGGAAATTGGCATGCTTGATTATGGAGTTGCTCTGGTTTACTCCGGTCACCCAACAACCGTCGTTTTTTGCTTATGGGATTCAATTCAGACCGATGTGTTACGTCATTGAATATAATGAGTAAGCGTAGTGGTCGTTTGAAGGTTGAAAAATGAGGGGGGGGAGCAGAACGAGGGTATCTTTGTTGATGAAAGTGCTGCAGGAAAGGAGGAGCGGCCGGCATAATTATAAAATGAAATGAGTGATTAAGCTTTGAAGCGTATGAGATTTGAGAATCGGTTCGTATTCTGGGGACGTGTTTCTAATAATTGTGATGGAAATCGGAGGGGCAGGGTGGGTGTGGGGTACCTTTAAGAGAGGGTCAAATACAGAAAATGTGGTTTTGGAAAGAGCAAGGCTTGTTTTGCATTTGCAAGGACGACCCTTGGGGCTTACAACATGCAAAGTGAAATAGTAATGGCTTTATATAGGATTTATATATATATATATATATATCGGGTCAGCCATGAACTAAGATGATGAGTAGCAATGGCTTTATACAGGATTTATATATATATATATTGGGCTTACAACATGCAAAATGAAAGTACGTTCAATAGTGTTTTTCCGTAAGATGAGATGATCTCCTCCACATATTTACCCCGACTCATATAAAAGTACTTCTGCACCGCGTTTCCAAACGCACACCATATTTGTTTGGATGTTGGAACTGCAGTTGTTTATACCTGTCATGGTGCGCAACAGGGCAGAGGAAACAATACGTACGCACTGCTTGTTATAATTTGTTGGGTGCGTAGGAGAAAGACAGAGAGTGAAAAACTGTGAGATTGGACATAAAGCAAGGTGATTTGTCGCGGCGTGTTTGGATCAGCACGATCGTGTGCCGTACACGTGTTCAAGGTACCTAACAACTAATGAATTTTGGATTCAGGGTCATGCTGTGAATATAATAAAAAGGAAGGTGGGATTCATTAGGGAGCGGGAGTAATAATGAATGGGTTTTACTTAATGGATGAATGATCTGGTGAAATAGATTAGCAGCCTTGACGTTGGACGGGGACAAGATAATTATGACACAAAACAGTCAAATAAAGAATAATAAATAATGTACGTACAACCATTGCTTTGGAAAATTATTGGAACATGCAATCACCAGAAACACATACCAATAAGTGCACAGTGGCCATTGCAAAGTATCATTTTTTTTTTCCCTCTGGGAAGACAAAATCAACATATTTAATTACAAGTTTTTACAAGTAACAGAAGAACTACTACAGAAGTCTGTAGGAATATACAAAACAGATGGATGATAAGAAGGTAAGCAAAAACTAGAAGCCTCGGTCGTGCTCGTGCAAAACGTATAATGCTATGTATCTATGTGTGCGTGCAAGGGACATAGCCCACCCTGAAATCCATCACGTTTGCTTTTATACGTTACTTGATTAATTGTCGACACACACAGAACAAATAAAAATTTTAACAAACAAACAAGAAGAGGACACACAAGTGTGGGAAGGAGTAGGCAGCAACCCAAGTCATGAGGCCAACAGTAGTTGGCATCTAGCCAGCAGCCCATCCCCACACGCCGCTCCACTTCTTTTACTTTTAAATCCACCCTCCTCTCTGTGTTTAGACTTCAGTGCAGAACAATCTCGCGAACATGATTGCTACTGATATAATTGGAGTACTGATATCAAGTGGAGGAGCATCCCAGCATATATAGAGCAGGTTTGATGATCCGAGGTGGTAATGACTGTGATCGATGACATACATGGATCGTGACATGTGTGGGGGTGGGCTGCTGATAACTGCCATACGTTGTAGAACTTGCAAAGCTAATTGATAATATGATTCAAGTAAAAAGACGCGAACGTGATTGTTATTACTCTTATTGCTTCTCCTGTAATTAAGAAGCCAGCAGCTTAACTGTCATGTCTCTTTTTCATCGAATTGTCCTGCAAGGTATGGCAGTTAACAAGTCAGGAGGCTGCTACAGATGGGGAGGTTTTCTTAATCAAAGGATCGGCTGGCGGGTAGATGCAAGTGAGAGGAGAAGGAATAAAATATGTGGGGAGGGTTGAATCTGTAATTAGCAAGTTGGTCATCATGATAATGATGGTGATAATGGTTGCTTTGAACCTAAACAAAATTCCAAACGACATAGGCCTAATTAAAGGCGCGCCTAGAAGAAGCATTTTCCTATTATCTTGGGGTCCATTCTGAAGTTGACATTTCCCACTTGTGTTTTCCTTCTTTCTTTTTTCTGAAGCCCTTTTGCCCTCCCTCCCTCCGTACTAAAACCTGTAGACTCATAAAACAACACTTGCAGTTTGGACGACCAGGGCTTGATCTTTTCTGTGCGCTTTATATAAAACCAAGCACCCAGGAGAACCACCCGAACAAACCCCGCAATTACGTACCGCATTATATTATTTGCGCGTCACATGTTGAAATCCAATATCAGCGATATAAAATTTCTACCATTATAAAAGAAGTCTGAATGCATGCTTTGGAGTTCGTTAGAAGAATAATTTCATATAAGTTGAGGTAAATATGTGAGGAGAAGTTTTATTCTAACTTGCGTAAACATGATTTGCAACGTGATTGTCTAGATAAGGCTAGTTAACTGGGGCGGATCGTTGTTATACCACTCTTTTACTGATTTATAATAATCACGTTCTTCGGTGGAATCTGTACCGGGTTCGAACAACAATGTGGCTTCAACTTCTTCTCTTCACATTTAATTCTGATGAAAAAAATGCGCCTAGTGAATGTATCTATTATTGTATTTTAAATAGACGCTATAACAAGCGATAATAACTACAAAATAAGTTATTTAGATGCTGCATCACACACACAGTACCCGATGGAAGAATGCATTTTGGCGGAATGCATTTTTTTGGATAAATGTTGGATTCAAAGTATATTTATTCTACTAAAAATGATTTTTTTACTCAAAATGTGTTTTGAAAGAATGAAATATCAAACGATAGAATCTGAAAACTAACATACTTTTGAGTTAAAAATGCTTTTTTTAAAATTAAAAAAAGTTATCAAACACGCACTAGATGTCTGCTAAGTGGGTATTTTTAAGGCACAAGGCTTCCATCCCTTATTGGCGAGGGGGTGAATAAAGAAGGGAAGGGAAGGGACATGGGTGGAGAGATTAAATAAGGCTATTTAGAGCCATATCCCATATTTGAAGAAGTCATACATATTGGCCCAAAACAAACAGTCTCACTTGGGCTTAGGATCATGTGTGGGCTTCAAATGGGTCAAAACATGGGATCTTGTTTTGAAGGGTGGGAGGGCTTCCGTAAAAGGGTGGAGTAAGGTCAACGCAGAGGGTCATTACTGTTTTTTTTTTTTTTTTGCATTCGAGAGTAGGATACGGCCTTTTATTCCGATTCGGATCTCTTCCCTCACAGTCTCTCTCACAGTCGCCAAAACGCGGCGTTTTGTTTAAATTCAATCAATCTCAGCCGTTGGCAGCAATAGAAAATCATGGCCGTCCGTTTCATTCTGACCTATGGTTCCATTCATTTCATTGCGATAGAGCGACAAGTGTGTGCGCGTGGGAGTGAAGCGAAGGAAGGTTCGTGGATATGCGTACGTACGGTGGCAGTGAGAAGGAAGTGTGGTCCACAACCAAGCAAGTATCCATGAAGAGGAGGCAGGCACCAATGAACTGTATAGAACTATAGATGCAACTGTTTGAGAGCTGAGAATCTAATTCAATTCCTTGCTTCGCCAACACCGCAACATCATTATAATCAATCAGAATCCATTGCCATCTTATTCTCATTCCATTCACACATGCATATATATATACATACCATCTCACCATTCTGCGTGTCTTGAACCGATGGACACGTACACACATTATATATACATAATTCATCGATTATATATATATATGGGGATCCCGATTCAGTCGCCATGAACGCACGCTCTCAAGCTCGATTCTAGACTTGCTGGCTTATATACAAAGAATGAACCTTTACGTACTGTGAGTTCTTGTGGATGATGATGAGCATCTCAGTAATTTATATATAGTTGAAGGCTACTGCATATATAGGATAACAAGGCTCGTAAGCAACAGATTTAGTCCAACATTCGGGGACATCATATCAGTGCCTACTTAATATCCACGCCAGCCATGTCTGATGGATCACACTTCCTTATATATATTCGGCGGCCGGTGTCAATTTTATATATATCCACGAATCAACTTGATCGATGACGTGAGGAGTAAGGAAGCAGTCAAGCGCCGTTAAGCATTCATTCCATCACTTTCACTTCCACACTCATCTGAAATCATCAGACCTCACTATTTGATGGCTGTAAATTAAAACAGCTGATGACTAATGTACATAGACAATGATGCGAATAAAAATCATGAATACTATTGAATTACTGAAGCAGTGAGTTAAAATCGCCATCTCGTTGTTTTGTCTTTTTTTCAAAAAAAAAAAAGTGCTAGAAACGGATGCTTAAAATGAACGATGAGAATGATGCAGGGATAGGAACAGGGGTGGGGTGCAACGGGATGGCGGAGGGAATCAATGAAGAAGCATAAATCAAATGGAGATGTGGGGCCCACACTCTCTCTGGTCTGCTCCGTCCATTGAGAGGGAATGAGTACCATATATAAAGCCCCCCCACCACTTCTCACTGCCTCTCCACCTTCGTCTTCCCTTCGACCACCGTCATGCCTCCTACCCTCCTCCTGCTCTTGCTCCTCCTCCCTCCTCCGTTCCCTCTTACCTGGGCCCAGGTCGGCAACACAGGCCCCACCGGCCTTTACTACAACGCCTACACCCCTTCCCTCACCATCATCATCGTCATTATAGTTGCCGCTCTCTTCCTCACCGGTCTCGTCTCCATCTATATCCGCCGCTGCCGCCAATCATCTGGCTCTTCTGCCCCCAGACTTGCATCTTGCTCCAGGCCCCACCTTCGCGGTCTTGACACCGCCGTCATCCGCTCTTTCCCCACTATTGACTACTCCACCGTTAAGATTCACAAGATCGGAAAAGATGCCCTCGAATGCGCCGTCTGCCTGAACGAGTTCGACGAATCCGAAACACTCCGTCTCATCCCCAAGTGCGACCATGTCTTCCATCCAGACTGCATTGACGAGTGGTTGGCCTCTCACACTACCTGCCCCGTTTGCAGAGCCGACCTCACCCCTCAGCCGGGTGACCCCACTCACGCATCTCCTACGCTCGTCGACTCTCATGCTGATCTCGAATCCCAAAATGACGCTCCTGAACCTTCGGACGGTGACTGTGAAGTCGACTCTATGAGTTCCAACAGGAAGCTGAACAGAAACCGTACGCGGGATTCTCGGTCAGGTCAGACGGTATGGTGGGCGAGGTCTCACTCGACCGGGCACTCGCTGCTCCAGCCAGGGGAAAACACCGACAGGTACACTTTGAGACTCCCGGCGGACGTGAGGAATCGGCTGCTAAATCAGAAATATCATCGTGCCACGAGCTTGGTGGTCTTGCCAAGGGAGAATAGTTCGAGGAGGGGGTACCGAACCGGAGGTGAGGGTAGTAACGGGGGAAGGTTTTCGAGGCTACTGAGCCGCGGGTTTAAATCAGACCGATGGGTTTTCACGATGGCGCCGCCCTTCTTGGTGAGGACGTCGTCGGTTAGGTCTCCGAAGGTGGCTAGTAACATTGCCGCTGTCGAAGAGACCTCCTCCGACCCCATCATGGACTCGTCCCGGCCTCCGGTTTAGCAATCCCTTTTGCTCTGAGCTTGGTTTTATTACACGTACAGCAACGTGATTTTGCGTTAGCATTGAGAGTTAATCATTTCTACACCACACAGTTCTAATCTAAATAACTCATATTTGATTTTTTTAACCTGATAATTTTTAAATGAAAATATTTAAAAAATACTAGCTAGGAGGATTTTTTATTTTAAATTTTAAATCCACTGAAATAATGTTTTAACGGATCTTTTAAAAAATTAAATATAAATGGTGTATATTTGATTAGCTCTTTCTGGTAAACAACCCTTCAATTGGGTAATCGTGTACTCAGGTTATTGTAAATTCAACTATTTTTTTTTTCTCAGCCACGACTTTCATCCATTTCTAGATGGTTGGTGGGCCGATTATTTGACCAAAATAATGTGATTGAAGTTCTTTGTAAGGGTTATGTTGCCCTTTGAAAGAAGCACAGAGGAAGGAAACAGCCAACATGGTAATTTAGAAATTGGCGTGATGGTCTGAACATATGTAATCACATTGAAGGAGTTTAGTTTCAGACTTTCTCTTTCATGTTTGGACCGATAGGACTTGTAAAAGCCACTGCATTTCCAATGGGATAGGATCGAGAAATAGAGAGATGGGAGGAGAATAATGTCATTAAAGGTACAGAGGAAGTAATGTATGGATCACAGTGAATTATTCAATAAATTGGAACTGAGCTAAATCCATTATTTGATCAACATCCATAAGAAGCAGATCACGTCATTAAATGCAATCACAAATAGAAAGATAATAACTCAACAAGCATATCCAAATCACATTCACGCAGGCCTACGTTCATTCATCATGGAACCAAACTTTTTGGAGAAAACTACGGTGAACAAATTCAATTACAGCTTGTTTGTGTGCATGTGTACATATTCGTGGTGCTTTTTTAATTACTTTTGACGCTGAGTTGAGTGGAGAAGAAGATAAGGAAAGTTGCATAACGATCACATTCACTTCACAGACTCACTCATAGAGCCCTTTGCTGCTATGAGCTGTTGGATGCCATGATTAATGTCAAAGACGACTTTATTCCTCCAGATCCCTCACTGTTTCTAATAATTTGACGCCATATTCCTTGCGTTTTGTTTTCTCTGAGCTCCAACTTTTAATTACCACCGAAACAAAAATTGTTGGAATCGATCCTCTTGTGCTTTTCTGCTTGCTGTCTTATCACTCATCACCACCAGCCCCATACAAAACCCTCAACAATATTCCTCTGTCTCCTTCACTTCTCTTCAATTCGAAAAGTGATTCCACTATCACTCACTCCCATCACTGTCCACGCACCCCCTCTCGGTGCCAGACACAAATATGCATGTTGAACTCAATTCTCACCCTTCTTTCTTCCATCTCCATCAAAATTGCCTTGCGCCAACTCATCCTCGTACACTTAATTATCTTGTTACCTCACTCCCCATCGAGTTATAATTCCTTACAGCAACTTAAGCAATTTTACCATCGTACTCATATAACCTCTCTCTATCTATAAATGGATATAAAATGGAACAGATCATAAAAAGGGTTCCAGAATCAAGAAAATATGCTTAAAGAATGCAAATGATTGAATGTGATTTACTCTCACATATATATCCGAATGAGTCATGGATCCGTAAATTGAAGTGAAATTGCCCACCAAATTTTACATCATTATGGTGGCTAGGAAAAACAAAAGCACATGAATCTGCTCTGGCGCTGGTGCTTCACTAATGGACTGGACTTGATGTTTGTCTGATCTGAAGTTTTGGGGAACTATCAAATGATGAGCCTGCGTTATTTGTGTTCCTCAAAAGTGGTATCAGGGACTGCACCACATCAGTCATAATCGGCCTGTAATCTGCTTCTGGCTGTATGCACATGGCTGCAATTGCACCTATCTGTTCACACCAAATCACCATCACAAAAATTTACGGCTAGTTTGTAAGTTCTACTCGATACACACACACACACAAGTGGTAACCAAATCAAGCTCACCTGAATTAGATCCTTCTTCGAGTAGTTTCCTTGCACAACTGGGTCAACCATCTCCACGAGCTTTTCTCTGTTCGTTAACCTCGGAAGAGCCTATTAATATTAACATCTTAAAACTCAAACTTATATACAGAAAGCTGATCGATGACACATACATATTGTATGACACCATTTTATTAATTCTTCATTATATATTTAGTTTTCTTTTTACTAACCTAAGAGACAAGAACATGTTCTCCAGGAGGTCGTTTGACATCAACGGGCACACGTCCAGTGAGCAACTCCAAGAGAACCACCCCGTAGCAATATACATCTGACTTTGTGGTAAGCTTCCCTGAACAGGCATGCCTACGTTCATTCATCATGGAACCAAACTTTTTAGAGAAAACTACGGTGAACAAATTCAATTACAGCTTGTTCGATAGGGACTTGCTTGTGTGCATGTGCACACATTCGTGATGCTTTTTTAATTACTTTTGACGCTGAGTTGAGTGGAAAAGAAGATAAGGAAAGCTGCATAACAATCACATTCACTTCACAGACTCACTCTGGAGCTATACATCCGCTGGTCCCTAAAGCGGGGGTGGACATCTGAGCGTTGATCTTGGCTCGAAAGTTGTGATCCAGTAGAACGCTGTGGCAATTGAAGTCACCGTGGATCACCGGTGGGACCGCATGCTCATGCAGGAATTCAAGAGCCCTGGCACAATCAAGGGCTATCCTCAAGCGGGTCCGCTAATTCAAGGGCTTAGATTGACTCACGCCACAGTGGAGATGCTGATGCAGTGTTCCATTGGGAATGTATTCGAATATCAGCAGCCTGTGCTGTTGGTCTGCACTGTACCCAAGCAACTCCACCAAATATGGGGAGTGCAAGCGGCTCAGCATATCCACCTTCAAATAATATTCACAGAAAATAAACAAGAACTTTGTCAGCTTGTGCGTCCACGTCCCCATGTGCAACATTATCATTTGAATACAGCTTACACAGTGAGTTGTATATAAGAGATTAGGGGACTCGCGTATCCCCAATATTTCTTGATCCCTAAAACCCCATATCTCACTTATCTGCTCTCACATTTTTAATAGCTAGGAAAAGAACAAGATTCTTACGAGCAAAACAGTTGCCTAGAACAAGTTTATACAATATACAACTCACCTCATCATGTTCTCAGATTAAAGATGAAGAAGGATATTTTTTAAGGACAGACAAAATTAATATGCTTTGCTTAAGAAAGACAAAATTAATATTTTGTAAGAACAAACAAAATTATATGCCGGGAAAACCCGGGGGGCATAAGAACATCCAAGAGCATTAAATAGAAGCAGAAAGAAAGAGGAGTTGAAATGATTAAATGAAGCGATGCGTGTGTGTGTGTATGTGTGGTGATTCACCTGAAGTCGGAAGGCACGCTCGCCCTGCCTCCCTTGGCTTCGCAGCAGCTTGATTGCAGCTACAGTACCATCACTTAAGACTCCTCTGTAAACCGAACCGGACGCTCCACTCCCAATCACATTTGCTTCTCTGAATCCTTCTGTTGCCTCCTGTAGCTCTCTATACGTCAACACTTGCACTCCTCTTACTTTATCACACGCTCCTGCCCTGGCCATACTCATACTCCCCCTGCTGAGACACCCTCCCGTCACACCTGCAATATAATCCAACCCCTTCATTTTCACATTCTGATTAAAAAGCGACTGTTTGAATTTGGTAACACACACACGCACAAAAAGGATACTTTATAACCTGGACTGGAACCCAAGTTCATTGTGGACAAAGCCATGAACCTGCAACTCGTGTCATCAAGTGATGTGCTGTTTCTGTTATCATTCACACTTGAATTCTTGGATTTCAGCTGACGAAGCATGAATGAGATCAGAAAAGTGGTAACCATGAGCACCAGTCCCGAGGCCACGGCTACGATGATGATGAGAATGGTTTCCGAGGAGAACTGAGGAAGATGGTTATGGTTTTGTGGATGCAAGTGGCGGTATGTGCCAGTGTGAGGCTTCATGGTATCTACTGTAGCATTGACTTCCATCACCACAGGGAGAGAAAACCAGGAGGCAAGATCTCAGGCTGTAGGTTGGAGTGGAGATGTGTGTATTTTGGGGGGGTGGGTTTAATATAAATAAAACAAGGGGGAAGCAACAAGTAAGCGTTTGATTTAATTACTAGCAGTCGATTCATGATCTCCCACTCCCATTGCCTTCCTCTCGGGTGATATCTCTATCTCCGTCCGTGAATAATTTGGTCCAGTGGTTTTGTAATTTGTGCGCTATATGTGTCCCCGGTTTCTGAATTGTCTTTTTCGATTTCTGTATCAGAATAATTTGTTGTTAGCTTCTGGTTCTGGCCCAGCACGGCCATTCAATCATGCATGCTCTGATATCCTCATCTAATCATTTCTTGATCATAGATTATCTGCTAAACTCGCCCTCCAGGGCATATCCATGTAAATATCAGGCATGTCGTTTTCTCATTCTTGCTTCAGGAGTAAAATCGCTGTAATGCTAAAGGTCGAGCACCATGTGCCATCTCCAGCGACAGGACACGTCGGCCTTAACCCAAAAGGGTCAGAAATTAAAGCGTAAACGGGTGCAAGGGAGTTGATCAAGCCATTCCTCTCCCACTACTTGTTTTACAGTAACCGTTTATTTGCTTCCGAAATCTGAAGTGGGAACAGATTCACTAGCTTCTTGCAGGTACTAATTAAACGAATTCATCCGGAGTAGGTGTTAACTAACTCCACAGCCATTTTTGATGGCGTGCGTGCAACAAATTAATCTGGGCTGGTTTAACTTGTGTAAGACAACGCAAAACATGGCAATGCGATAATGATATATCCTCAGGACAAATTAGAATTGAGAAGAATAGAATATAAGTTGGAGGGGAAGATGTTGTGTCGCTGTGAATGCGAAAGCGGCTAGAACTGTGAAGTCTGTGTCATGTAGCCTGTCGGTCACACCTCACACGAATCACATGACTGCTATGTGGTGTATACGTGGGTAGGTACAATCCGAACAAGCAAGCATTTAATTGAGAAAGGACCTGGTCAACAGGATGCTGGGTGTGTTGTGTGGTATAATCACGATCACCCATGTCAGAAGTCAACTTGACTCAATAATGATATACCCATTTTGTTCTTATAGTGCAGTTATCTGGTGGGGCCCATGCTGATGATGCAGCACGATTGTTTCGGACCGACCCTGTTCCAATGAAATTTGAAAATTGAAACGGAGGCTACTTCAATGTTCGTCTTCTCCTTCTTTTTGCCTTTTTCGTAGATCCAATACCCATGTTCATTTACAGTTCATACACGTTTTAGTTTGCTTTTCGTGGGTGCAAGCCGCCCTACCCGGATGCGACAACGGCCCAATTTCAAAGCCCACAAGTCATGAGCCCAACAAATATTGGGAATCTTCGCATAAACAAAGATCCCTGCGGGCAAAGTTGGACCCGGCCGGTGATTGAAAACTGAACTGGATTGCAATGTTCTGTGGTGATATGAAGAAGGTGAGGATGGCCTGTCTTGTTCGGTGGATAAACAAAGATCCCTCGAAAATGAGTTATATTCTCATCTTTATAGGGAGTAGATTGGATCCAGTGGAATATAAGCAATAAAGTGGGGAAGCTGTTTACAAAGAAATTTCAGTGGTCTATCTTGTTCAGCTATAAGCTCTGAGATATATGGGTGAACAGATGTAAGAAATCATTTGGTACGAAAGTAGACGATGACCCCAATACTCGCTCTAGCTTATTTCGTGCAGGTCTGGACCAAGATCTCAAGTCCAGATGTGCTATCTATAACGGATCTAGACGACAAGTGCAGAATAATACCCAAAAGAGGAGGGGATTCCCTAGATTGGAAACGGACGCATCAATCCTCAGGACGGGTAGATGTGGTGGAGGTGTCATTTGAGGTGAGGATGATAGATGGTGTGTGGATATAGTTGCAAGCTCATATCTGTTCCGGTAGTAATTGCAGATATCATAAGCATAATCCATGGTCTTTACTTAAGGTGGAGCAGAGGAACTAAAAGAATAAAGGTGAAGTTTGATTCTATTGAGGCAATTCATTAGCTTATTTGAGGAAACACATTAGACCACCCCTTTAAGGATATTGTTAATGAGGCTAGATCACTTTTGAATAGGAAATGGCAAGTTTTACTCTACCATGTTTCAAGGGAAGAAAACACATTTGCTAATCACCTGGCCAAACTTGCCGATGATATGTATGGGAATTTTTGTGTCTTCTATCATCTGCCGGCCCAATTGCATGTGGCTGAATAGCTGATAATGCTTAGGAGCGTTGTACTCCTCTTCTGTACTCCTTTGAGCTAATGTATTTCAGTTTTTATTCATAAAAAAAACCGAACTGGGATTATTATATAAATCTTGAAAATGGACTGGGTAATCTTTATACGAGAGTAACGGAGGGACGGGGTGGGGCACAGCAAACCAGCGCTCATCAATTCTTTATGTTCCTTTTCCCTTTTATTGCGGGATTCTTTCATCATTCGGCTTCCTTGAGAAGTCCTAGTGGATGTTACTTTGGTACGTGTTTTTATAAATTCGGTACTTGGTGGCAATCTAGTTCTGTGGTGATATGAAGGATCACTTCACCTGGATGCTGCTTGGTTTGATACAGGTCGTAGAATATGCTCAGTATGGTTGGCGGTCACTGTTCAGCCAACAAAATAAGTTTAGCCAGGCCAAGCATCACACACACACAATTTGTACATCATGAAGCTGGCTCCCGAAATTGCATGCATGCGTATTTTCTTGGCGTCTCTACTCTCAACAGAAATCTGGACACCTGCTGATCCTGCTCGCATGGCTCAGGTTCTGTTGGTGAAGAGGAAATTAATGTTACTCGTGAGTTGTAGGTGAATGGAGAAGATGTGTGGGAAGAACGTACTGCTCTGCGGCGAAACTTGCCTGACATGTTTCATCCACGTTCGAACTATATACGTCGTTCAAAATCCTTCCTTGAGGCTGCCTTCTTCTGGTTTCCTTGTGCCCGGTTAAATACTTACGTTTGTTTATATATAATCCAATTCTGGATATGTTGGCAATTTGCAGTTGTGGCTTTGACCGACTCGAGGCCATCCTGAACCCCATATATATCCACGTGATGCAAGAGAGAGGTACGTTTCTGGTGTTGAATCGAGAGACTCTGGCCAGTGTTGTTCATTACTTCCTTATACATGTAGATATCCTTCTTTTTATTTTATTTTTTTTGCCTTTATCCCGCCCGGCATGCAAGTCACTAGCAGCCGGTGGAGGAGCGGCGCAAATCCGAAGCTCATCATGATGATGATGCAGTCACAGTCAGGAATACCGATATGAACTATGAATAAGATAGATATTTAAGTTTTAAATATAACTTTGCATTTATAATTAAGATTTCTCTGCATGACTGTTTGGAACATCGATACCTATAAGCAGAAAAATTGAAATTAAACCATGATTAATTTCCTCTTTGAAGATCTCAACAGCATATAGTCTGGAAGCTCAACCTGATCGCATCAAGCTTCAAAGTTGGAATTTGGCAAATGGCCTGTGTTATCTTATCTTTGAAACCTAATGGGATTGCTGTCACCAAAGCAAACCATAAGAGAATGGATGCCCAAGGCTTGTGTTATTTAAAAACGGAAAGGGAATGAATTAATTACTAGCTTCGAATGTTGGTTACGTCATGGGATTTATGAGGTTGTTGCCTTGGATGAACCAATCACCTGGGTGCGCGAAGCTTTTGTCCGAGTCAATGGGATCAGAAACCAACGAATTTAGAACGTTGGTCCAAGTGCCGAAGGGGACAGATTAAAGTGAGTGTTCCCAGATTGTCAGCTCCTGCAGCTGTCGGTGGACACTACCCCATGGTGGAGTGTCATGTACGAGTAGGCGGCAGCAATGTTGAACTTGACACCGAATGAAGAGATTGGGACAGAACCAGGGATTCATGAATGGGCTGGGGATTCGAGAAAGCGATGGGGTGTTGGTTATTTGAAGGAACCCAGGGCCCTGAGTGCATTAGGCGGAGAAAGAGAGAGTGGAAGAGGGAAAAGATGGAGGAGATGGGAGGGAGGCATCGTGGTTGGAGAAAGCAGGAGTCAAACATGGAAAGGGAGGAGGCAGGAGCATTAATTAATGGTGGGAGTACCGCGCAGAGTCTGAGAGAAGGGAAATGGGGAGTTAAACACCGAGTGCCATCTCATTGTTTCTCTTTTCTCCTTTCTTTCATTTCAATTCTTCCCGTGCATCACCGTTGCGCATGGGTCCAGTTTAAGAGAATAGGCCACCCATTAAATAAATGTTTTTAATTTTTTATTTAAAAAATGACCTCATCTGATACAACAAAACTATTCACCGTAGGTTAATAAAAATATCTTAAACATCAAGTGTGAAATAACAAGCAATAAATAATCATAACGATAATCTCTGGCCAAAACAAAATAATAATCACAATGATCACATCAATGCCATTATAGCGGTCACGATAAAATAGAAAAGTAGACGCATACACCATAAAAAGGAAAGTCTCGGTAAAAAAAAAAGTCAGTGCATTAATTGCATATACCAAGCATACAATTTATATTTACATTTTAAAAACGAAAGTTAATTTTTTTTTCGGCTGGTCACCTGGTTCACCGGAGCTTCGCTCCGACTATGTCCGGATCCGACTAGCGTCGCGCACCTGGCATGGTGGGTGAATCTCCCAACGGTGGCTGCTGCATACACAAGGCTCAAACCCGATACCTTACTTAAATTGGAACAAACCGCTTATCACTTGATTCAACCAGCGGTTGGTTTGAAACTAAATGAGCAAACTTAAAAAAGAAAAAAGAAAAGAAAAAAGCAAAGATGTTGTACGCCTAAAAAACTGACTTGACCTATACTAGTTTAAGGGTCACTATGCAGATCCTTTTGAGGATAAAGTCTGTATGAAGATCCAACGGTCAGACACGCCAAAAATTACATATGTCTGCCCACGATCTTAGATCCGTCACCCAAGTCTCTCCATCATCAGATCAAGCAGTTCACTCAATCTCATTTTATTTCAGTTCCTTCATAAAATTTGCACAAACAGATGGGGATTCAGGTCAGTTTATATTAGCGATTAGAGCTACTTTTTCAACGTATTTTCACATTCTATCAGTTGTGATTTTATCTACACTTGCGTGAATATGATTTTATAATACACATAGATAAAAAGATCCAATTTCAATAACGTCAAAGTCAAAACGGTCAAACAACTCCTACACCCTGAAAATATAGTTTCAAGGCGACTTGCTGAGCAAGAAAACACAATCCAACTATCCAAATCCCATACCATGTTATGTTGGTCATAAATTTAGTTTCCTATTATTAAGAAAGCAGATTAGAATTTAAATTAATTACCCTTTTTGACACTAAATACAAAGGGACTGATCAGACGGGTTCATCTGGAGAACCGATGATTTGATCTTGTCCCTAACTAAGTTTTTTTATCTGAGGATGAACCAGTATGAACTGATCCTAATTGGGATAACCCGAGGCAAATCGATACTAACCCCGTCCTGACTTATTTTTTTAAAAATTGGTTTTTTTTATGTTTAGTTTTCGTACCACTTTACTACATTTAATTGAATTTGTTGTTTTCCTTGGCAAAAAAAAAAATTGAATTTGTTGTTTTAGTTTGTCATCATATTGATAACTTCTTATTTTTATTTTTTGGATCACCGAATCAAACTACCACTAACTATTATTGATTTTATTTTAATATTTTGTTATTTCACACCTTTTGAAGGATTGTAAGAATGAACATATATTTTTAATATTATATTTTATTATTGTTACAATTAAAAAATTGTATGAGCCACGTATGTATAAAATATTCTGTGTTTAATATCATTTTTATTTAAATATCATAATATTAACTTGTTTATAATTAAATATGAATATTTTTGTTAAATTATACTATTTTATTAGGAACAATCTGACATATGACTTGATTCTGATCTGTCCCCCATAACCTTAGACCCTGTTGCGCTAATCCAATTTTTACTACCTCTTCATTTCGAAAATTAATTATGTGTAGAAGCTCCAATGTTGAAAACAGTATGGATATCAGAGGAAAAACATAAAGGTAAAAAGTACGGGAGGTGAGGGAACAATGCTGTCTCAGGAACCGCCCTCAGGCCCCTTTATAAATTAAAATCTTGATGATCCTTTACACAGTTATTTCATTCTCTACCCCCTCACTTTCAAATCCGCTGCTTTCTCTCCTCTTTCTCAACCCTCAACAATGGGTAAGCAAGGCTTGCCCAAGTATCAGGTACATACGTGCTCACTTCTTTTATCCCTCGTCTTCACCCCTCACACCAGGTTGAACCTGAGATCCACGTCACTCACTGTTCTTAGTTGTTCTATTCCATTTGTGCTTGGCCCTGACTGATCTGTTTTCCCGTGTAGAGTTGCATTCTCAAGGTGAATATCCACTGTGAAGGCTGTGAGCACAAAGTCAGGAAACTGCTCCAGAAAACTGACGGTGTGCCCATAACTCCCTTGAACTTGCATTTTATTTTAAGTATCGCCGCTTTCATTTTATTCAGTTGTTCTGCATGGTGCTTTTGTTTCAGGGGTTTATTCTGTGAGCGTAGATGCGGATTCAGGAAGGGTGCTGGTGGCAGGCAACATGGATCCGGCCAAACTCATCAAGAAGCTCAAGAGGTCCGGCAAACATGCGGAACTATGGGGCGGCCAGAGAGGCGCCAACATGCACAATCAAAACTATCCTCCCATTAACCAGTTCAGAAGCTTGCAAATCGATCCCGCCAAAATGGGAAAGCACAATGAGCCTCACAAGTTGATTGGGAAGAACCACCAGAAAGGGAGCGCTGGTGGTGGTCATCCACCACACTTCCAAAATAAAGGAGCCAAGAATCTCATGGCACCTGTCAAAGACCAGAGGTCCGTCAAGTTCAACCTACCAGAGGAGGACGATTTCGATGCAAGTGACGACGGCGACGAGGATCTCGACGAGTTTGGCGACGACGAGGACCTCGACGACTACGAGGATGAAGAGGAAGAGGTCGGGCACGCGCATTCCCTGATGCGGAACAAGGGTAACAACATGATGATGGGTGGAATGGGCATGGCGAACGGACTCGAACCACATGCTGGGCCGGCTATGAACTTTAATAAAGCGAACGGTGGTGTGAATGGGAGGAGAGGCAACGGAATCGATTTCTCCGTACAGATGACGGGCAAGGGTGGAAATAAAAGTGGGAATGGCGGAGGGGGGAAGAAGAAGGGCGAGGAATGGGGTGGAAGCAAAAAGGACAAGGGAGGAAAACGGAAAGCAGGTGGCGACAAGAAAAATGGGAAAAGCAGTAGCGGTTTATTGGGTCGCTTGCTGGGTTTGGGGAAGAAAAGCAAGAAACCAGACACACGCAAGTTTAAGAAAAACGGTGTTACCAACCACAAAGCGAATTGCAAGGAGGCAAAAAGGAGTGGAGCCAGATTCGAGGGTCACAATTTTAAAAAACTAGATGATGACAATGATGATGGCTTTCAGGATTTCGATATTCCCGTGAAGTCCAAGCCTGGTAAGGGAGGAGTCAAAGGTAACGGAAATGGTGGGATGCCAGCAAAGATGGGCCACAGAGCTCCTCCACCTTCTCAGATGGGCCCAATGGATCAGATGAGGAATATTCCGGTGCCAGCGGTTCAGGGTCTGCCGGCATCGGCAGCCATGAACGCTGGCTTTTACCAGGGTATGCACATGCAAATGCAGCCTCCTCGTCCTCATCCCTACAACCCGCAGCAGCAGCAATACATGGCTATGATGATGAATCAGCAGCAGGCGAATATGAATATGAACCCCATGTACCCGGCGATGATGTACGGGAGGCCGCAGGGGCCAATGGGTTACATGCCGCCGCCGCCCATGCCGGCGCACCCCATGGCGGATCCGATGACGCACGTTTTCAGCGACGAGAACACCGAGAGCTGCACGGTCATGTGAATGATCCAGTATTATTATATTGAGTAAGAAGTAATTTTGTTCGTAGAATTAGAGATGTGCAAATATGTAGAGGATAGAAGTGTATTGGGTGGGTAAGAAGCAATTTACTTGAGCACAAGGCATGGTGTATTTGATCTGGATTGAAACTTGAAAACGACGTGGCATTGCCAGGAGCCGGAGCCTCAAACTCTAATAACTCACATGGCTTTCCTGAAATTCTGAAACTGGAGTGACCAGTGACCTCACCCAAACAATGAATTGAATGCTGTTCAGTTATGACAGGACTGATATAATTCGTCGACTACTTAAGGAAAGGGTAAATTTGTTCGGAAGAACTCATATTTACAAAGTTGATAACTGACATGTGAATTTTTTATTTAGCTGTTGGCTAAAAGTTATATAAATGATAATGCAATGTTTTATAAATAATGTAGATAAATACTTTTACGTAAGTTGAGATAAATATGTGTAGGAAATTATCTCATTTTAAAAAAAACAGCGTTAGCATTAGGCGTACATTTAACTTTTAAAAATATCGTTCTAAATAGTCAAATTTCATAACTCTACGGACGTAGTCAAAGAGTATGCAGGTTACAGGAGGCGGTTGGACAAGGTTAGTCCCACCTTCTTCAATTATGAAATACGAATCATGAGATGGGAAGATTTTTGTCCTGTTCCGCTTCCATCATCCTCCAGTCAAGAGTCAATGACAAGGGCAGATGGGTAAATAGGCTTCTTTGGCATTTGTCAGAAACAGTGGTTGCATATTCTGGTTTTGTGAATCCGCATGCCGGGGATTTGACTTCACGTCTTCACCCCACCTCCTGCACTTATGTTTCCTACGCATAAAGATCAGTTGGTACAGTTGGGCATCGTCTGAGTTTTACTGGGCTGGGTTAAGAAACTCCGCTGCGCTAACTGATAAAAGAGTCCCATTTAAAAAAAAAAACATCAGCCAGCATGAGTCAACATCTTAGCTGGCTTTCAGGTCAAAGGAAAAACATCTTAGCTGGCTTTTGGATATGTGAGCTTCTCAATTTTTATTCTGGAGTTGCAAGCGCCAATAATTTTATCCCCTAACCAAAATCTTAAGTAGCAATTGTCTAGCCGCATGAGTACACATCACCTATAATGCCATTCTCTTTTCACTCTTTTATATTCAAATATATATATATATGTGTAAATTTATTTTATCCATGCCAAACATGCAGAGAGAAATGAGAAATACTAAACAAAACAATAAATGGTTCATTTTGGGAAAATCGCAGAGAAATACTTTTACACAAGTCAAGGTAAATATGTGAAGGAAATTGTTTTGTTTTACAAAAAAAACAATGTTGACTTTTGGATGGGAGTTAAATGTTTCTAAACAAATGAGTTTGGGTTTTGTTTGAGCCGAAGATATTACTTCCTTTATGGTCAATTAAGGTTCGATTCTCGATTGGAAATAGTTTGGAATATCATATGATTTAGAGCTATAACGGCGCTTGTTTTTAAATAAAAAAAACAAGAAGAAAGGAAATAGTATGGAATATCATATGATTTAGAGCCATCATTCAAGATATGATCAAGTTAAAAAGCAGAGCGCAATGATAGAAGGAGGAGTATGTAAAAGTGTTCGCTTTCTCGTTAAACCAAAAAAAAAACAGCAAAAAAAAGAAAAAGAAAAAGAAAGAAAGAATGACCGAAAGAGAAAGAGAATTCATTACACACTGACTGGGTCTTGCCTGGCCATTCCGAATCCCGATCATGCCTCACGACAAAGAGAATCGCAAAACAGTTATTTAAAAAACAATAAATTAATACTCGTATATTATAATGAACCCCGGGGTTGGCGCTTTGACCTTATACCTTTGAGGCGTCTCAAGTCTGAACTCACATTTCAAGGAATCCCTGAGCTTGGTCCATGTAATGGGCCCAATGGCTCTGTGGGCTTCCTCCATGCATGCACAAGCCCAAGCCCTTTTCGTCTAGGCCGAATCCCCGCTCATGGCATGCGGCTTGGTGATAAAGGTCATGGGCCTATCTATATAGAGTGTTTGAATACAATAATTGGTGCAATTTTATTTTATATATAAGTAATACATATTAATATTATGTTGTAATAACTACATATATATTTGCTTCAAAAAGTGTAAATTTATCATGTTATTACCTCCCAATACCCAAAAAATAAAACAAAGTATAAGCAACTTTGTTTAGAAATAGCAAAAGAAACTTTAATGCCCATGAAATTGAAAGTTCAGAAATGAAGTTGGGGTTGAAATTGAAAGATAGACTTATTTGGTATGTGAGAACCCGTTTTATAAAAATAGGTTCTATGCCTATCTCCATAGAATTGATGTGAGTTCTACGGAAATAAAAATATTTTCGTAAATGGCACTGTCGTGACGTTGTGGGTCACCATTCAAGGCCTAGAGACGTTATTGCAACTCGACGATGGTAACATGAAGGTGATGGATGACAGTTTAGATCTTTTTTTGAATAAAATATATATCCCACTTTATAAATGCATATATTAATAAAAAGTATATTCCACCATCGTCACATTTCCATCATACCAAAAATATCTTAAAATTCAGTTTCATTTCCATCAAAAATTTTTCCACTAACCATATCAAATGCCAAAAGGGCATAAAAAGTCGTGGTTAAAAAAAAATAGCGAAAAAAAGAGCCCAAGAGGCAAGGGCAAACAATGGGGAGGCGGAAGCCGAGCTGGAGCGAGTGACCCCCCCCCCCACAACGTGTCCGATCCAATGAGAATGCAGAAATGCACGAAGCAAATGTAAGAATTCCCTTTTTTTCTCCACTGAATATCAGTTAACTTTGGTTTCTCCCCAATTTCTCCATTTTTTTGCGCTTCATTCCGCCCCACACATCTCAAAATGCATTCTTTCGGCTATAGAGCCAACGCTCTGCTCACCTTTGCCGTCACCATTCTCGCCCTTTTGTGCTCCCTCGCCTCTTTCTCTGATAATTTCAACTCCCCCACTCCCACCGCCCAAGTCAAGGTTTCTTTCTTTCTTTCTCTTCCCTTTTGTTTTGATAATCTGTCTTCTGTGGATCTTTATCTTACCACGTTTAGTCTGCTGCCGATTCCGTAATCCCATTATGATTTTTAATTGGTTTTATGCGTGTATTTGGGGATTTAGGTGCTGAACATTAACTGGTTTCAGAAGCAGCCAAACGGCAATGATGAGGTAATTTTTGTCTTTTACGTGTTTTGCTCGCCTGATGACGTACCTTCTAATTTCCTCGTGATTGCTACTCATCTTGTTAGGGTCTCTAGGACTACATTTATCTCCGATTCCTGGGCAAATTCTTTGCAGATTTAGGGTTCGGTTTGTTTGAGATAGAACATAACGTCCTAACATTTTGCCTAGTCTTCCATTGTATCCGGATGAGTGTCATCATATCGTAGACAATTCAGTTTTAACTTCCTGCAATATAATCCATATTTACAACTTGATATAGAGATCAGAGCTTTGGCAGTGCACTCTTATTTTCTTTAAAATCAAGCAACAATTAGCTGACTATTCAGGCTTCAGAGGAAGGAACAGTCTACCCTATTCTACCCCATTTACTTAAATCCTAGCAAGTTAAAGCTAAATTATTTGTGGGCATTGGATGGAAGAGATTTGGATGCAAATAATGTAGAAGAGCTCTACTATTCTGATACCACTCATTTTCTAGGGCTCTCTGGTTGCGAGGATGCAAGGTTAAAACATCTCTTAATTGAGACAATAAATTTGATTGAAAAGAAGGGGGACTGCTTGGTTCATATATTAAAGATGTTTTTTTTTTGCATGTTTCATCTTCCAAGACGGTCAATTACTCAACTGCAATTGCAAGCAGTAATCTTACAGATCTGTTTTGGATGACTTGGGGAATTTAAGACATCATGAGTTGGGTATGAAACGTAGTTGAAGAACTTTTAGGTTTCAGCATCATACATAGTGTGGATTCACTATTGCTACTATGCCAATAATTAGGCTTCCCAAAAGTTGATTGAGCTTTCTATGTTTAAAGAATTGCATATTCGTGTATCTAGTTCTTTTAGTCCCTATATTATCAGGCCACTGTTAACTGGAAGGTTTTACCAGGGGACATTATTGATTGAATTTCTAATACATAAAATCTTGGTAGTTTTTGATAAAACCTAATCTGCTATACATTATGGACTGCAAAACTGTGTAAGAAACCATGTGGCTGGAAAGGGGGGATTTTGATATTCTCGTATCTAACCAGTGGGACAGTGAAATGACTAGCCTCCACATTCTGATGGGGTCTTTTACTATTTCTAATTCTTATAATACTTATAAGAGTAAGAATTGGACACTTGTACTTTGTATTAGTGTTCAATATAAATTTGGAATACTGGCTGGTACGTTTGACTTGCCATTTATGTCTTCAAGTACAGGCACGCTTGAAGAAGTCTTGAAGGCACTAGTTTTCTTTCTACTTTATTGATTTTCCCAAGAATTGGGTTCAGTTGATTTCTGAATATCTATACTATTGGCATGGAAATAGAAGTGATGTTGATATTCTTGCTTGCTTGATACTAAAAGCTTAAAAAGTCTTGTCCTTGCTCCTTAGACAACACTTAATGTTTTAGGGGACAGATTCATATCCTCTCTTTTGTTTATATGAACCTGTGGTGATGATCTTTCCAGATCCAGAATCTCAAAAATTAAAAATTAGTATCAACCCAGGAACACTGGAGAAGATTCTAGCCCTCTTAAAGCAATCCGTGTTAATTGCATTCTCTCTGATAGTGCTAATAATTCATATCATGTTGTGTCATAAGCCACCTCATTGTGATGCCTTCTATTGATATTCAAAGTGAAAAGGCTTTCCATTTTTGCAGGTCAGCATGACACTGAATATATCAGCAGATTTACAAACTCTCTTCACATGGAACACGAAACAGGTTTATAATTTGAATTTGCAAATTTGGGTGTTAATATCGATTCGTTAAGTCTTTTGTCCCTATTCCTTCATCAAAATCATGGATGCATTTATTGGGAATTCAATACTTTATTGGGTTGTGATGTAGTTTCATTGCACTTTCAATACTTTCTGCTTCAATTCCTGCCATCTTTTGTGCTTAAGGTGCCATACCTCTGCATTTAGACTTTGTTTCGGTTAATAGGGACAATGATCTATTGACATCATAGTTTGCATTCTCATGTTGTGTGCAAAATTACACAAGTTTTGAAGATTATCTTTAGAATACTTTGCATATGACACACAAGACCCCAGTTTCTGATGCGTTATTCTGAAACAATTTGGGAGTTTAAGAAGTCCTGAGATGTTTTGGAACTTAGTTTTGCCTCTTTTGGTATGCTTGTAGGTTTTTGTTTTTGTAGCTGCCGAGTATGAAACCCCAAAGAACTCCTTGAATCAGGTAAGAGTTGATCAGTCTGATTGTGCAGTATTTGTCACTCATGTAGGCATGTGAAACCTTGTCACCGCATCTTTGACTTCTCCTACATATCAAACGTGGTCACACGATCTATATATACGTGGCTTTAGCTTCTGGGGTGTCACATTGCAGATATCCCTATGGGATGGAATCATTCCTTCTAAAGAGCATGCAAAGTTTTGGATACATACTTCCAATAAGTACCGCTTCATCGACCAGGTACGCAATCGTGTGTTGTAGGCAGGTGTTTATATGGCTAGCATGGAGTACTTGAGAATTTAATTATGCCATTTTGATGGAGCAGGGAAGCAATTTACGGGGGAAAGAATTCAACTTGACGTTGCACTGGCATGTCATGCCAAAAACAGGAAAAATGTTTGCGGACAAAATAGTAATGCCGGGGTATCGATTGCCTGAGGAATATAGATGAGTATTTCAATGTGTATTGTTGTTGTCTTTGTAACTTTAGACTCTAAAGGGTATAGAAGGTCAGCTTTAAAAGAACTAGTATCAGGGAATTGAATTCTTGTTCGGGAAATGAATTCTTGCTGTCTTCTTCATTTATCTCGAGTTGGCCGCAGCATTTTAAATGCTGTTCAAGCCTAATGACGCTGCATTGCATCTTCTTTTCATTTAAAACCTATTCCATTCAAGCGGAAAAGTTTGTAGACTTCTGACTTACATGGCCGAAGCTTAAATCACGCTCCTCTATCTCTCGCTCTCGTTTTTAATTTTATGGGCCGAAGAAGCAGAAATAAGGGCTACATGCTGAGCCAATTTACATATAAATTATCTGAAAAATCTTGCAGGTTCTTTTAACAAGTCATTTGGTGTTACAACCTATCTAAATCCGAATTCTTGGCATTGTTTGAGGGAAGCTAATTATATTTATTTTTAATATAATCTGTATGACTTATAGAATGATATACAATCTAAGTTATACACAAAATATTTTTAAATATGTTATAATTAGATAATTTATTTAGTTTTTTTAATCTCTCTAAAAGGTTTTTATATTAGGAAGTTGGTTCTTTTATTTTTTTCTCTCTTTTTTCATATTAGAATTATATCTTCACTCTTAAATCAAGTAATAAATGATTTAGAATTGATATTTTATAAAATTCTTGCTGTAGTGTTTTATAAATTAAAAATTTGTTATTTTGTATGTATTACACTTATGAATTATGTAGATCATGCTTTAATAATTTGAATTTATTTATTTTTGTTTATAATAATAATTTTGTAAAATAATAAATATAAACAATCTTTGTTTTTGCCAGCGAACAGGTTTCATTAACAAAACACAGTTCATACGTCAGTACAAATAGCTAACAATTACAAACTATATAAATACCAAAACAGTTTTCATTTTCCCTTCAAGTGGGATATCATGGAATTGTATCCAGAATTCGCATGTACTTATCTGTATTTCATTATCATAATGGAACGATTCCCTTTGTTCTAGACCGAGCATGGGCGTGTTTGGATAGCCCGTTGGTAGAACGGATACAGATTCCGATATAAATATGTGAAAGAATTTTTATCTCGGTAAACGCAGGAATGGATTTTGGTTGTCCAAACGGGGTTGCCTCACAACCCATGCACTATCCTCCAGAATCCTTTGCGCCTCTCATCCTCTCCCTCGAATGTGAATGAGAAAAAGTTGAAACCCAATACGTTGATTTCCATTTTACCCTTTGGTTTCCGAGCAGCCATTACATGTTATTTAACGGCCCCCACCCCTACTTTTGCATTGGATATGACTTTCCCCTGTTGAGCATTTTCTGAGCCCGGAGTGGTGATTTTATCATTTATAAAATAAACGTGTGCAGGAGATTATCTTATTTTATAGAAAAACAGTATTGAGAAAGAGGTTGAAGTGTTTAGAAACTTTGCAAAACAGCCTCACTGTGTCTCCTTGTGCAGAAGTTCCATCTTTCCATTGCATTTTAAAACCCATCTCCTCCATTGATACCCTTCGCACCACCTGCAAATCAACGCCTCAATCGCTTACTACCCTTTCACTCTTCTGTGCGTCGTGTATCTTTACCAGTACTTTGACTGATCATCAAGTTAGACGAAGAATCTATCTAGGTGTTTAGAACGGGAGAAGCCCCAAAACACTCTCAAGTTCAGAGAAGGTTAGCTTTTTTATTAACAATCTTCTTTTTAACCTAACGGGCAGAGTAGATTCTGAGAATAAAACCTAGGAGTAGGGGTAGTAATTATTTAGTGTAATATCCCCTTTTATAGATAATTAATCAGACAATGACTACTTAAACTTAAAGGACATCATTTAATCTTCATTAATGTTTTATTTTAATACTTATATTTAGATCTTCAATTATTTTAAAATAAAGGGCACTGATTGTGTTTTCTTGACAGAAAATCATTTAGTTATTTGTTATTCTAATAATTAAATTAGTTAATTAATTTCTTAGCATAATATGAAAATCTTTTTCACGTAATCTTTAATAAAGATTTGATAAAATAACTCCATTTTATTTTCAGTGCTTCCTTACCCCTGCGTCAACTTGATTAAATTTTTCTAAAATAAATCTGTGATGTAAATATGTATTCTCAGCTGTGTTTATCTCCCCGCGGAATCAGGAGTGGATTCTCACGCGCAAAAATCCGAGGGAGTGAGCTGTGAGAAAGCGCTGAAGGTTGAAGAGAGAGTAGAAAGGCGTTCCCTTGCCCAGTGGATGTGGAGGTAATGGCATGGCCTTCGCTCTCCCCTCTTTGAAAGCCTCTTGTCTTTCACTCTCACTTGTTCTCATCTTTTTCTTTTTCCTCCTCAACCCTCCCTCCCCCTCCCCCTTTACTCGCAGATCACTTATCGTCACCTCTAGTTCCTCCACCCCAATTTCCTCTTGCTTCTCCTCTGGATCCCACTCCAATGGCCTCATCGACTACTTCTCTATCCATCATTGCCTTTTTCAACTTAACTCCTTCCATTCCATTCCTTTTCTTTCTCTACTCCTATTTTTACATTTCTATATCCTCATCAAAACTGCCCAAGATCATTTCTCCATCGTCACCACCAAGCTCGCACTTCACCTGAACTTGTCCCCCAGCATGGGCGCTGTCACCCTCTTAGCTCTAGGCAATGGTGCGCCCGATGTTTTCGCTTCCGTCGCTGCTCTTCGCGGCGGTCAGTACCGAACTGGTCTGGCTGCAATTCTCTCTGCCGGCACCTTCGTCTCTGCTTTTGTAGTTGGGTTTGTGGCAATTTACGCCGCACCCTTTTCTGTTGATCCCGCTCCCTTTGTGAGGGATGTCTTATTTTACTTGATCTCCGTCTTGTTCCTCTTTTATGTCTATCTCAGTGCCGAGATTTCTCTATGGCAAGCTGTTGGCTTTGTGGGTTTCTATTTGTTCTTTGTTGGTTTTGTGTTTTACATGGATTTGGGATTGGGAAATCGTAGGGATAAGGGTGTGAGTGTGGGTAGTTTTGCTGGAGATCTAGAGGGGCAAAAGGAACCAATTACAGCCAGCTGCGACGTCAAAGTTTCTGAAAGTCTACCGGAAAAGAAACGCAGTTCTGGATTTCGTCGCAGTTTTGAAATGGTATGTTTAAAGTAGCCTGTGCGAATTTAGGTTTTAATCCATACGTTTTGCTAACCAAGATTTTCTTTTTTGGGTCTTTTTATTATTATCTCTGTATATGTGAATCATAATCTGTTGATAACTTGCCTGTTAATATATCAACGACGGGTGCCGTAATTTAACTTTTTCTGGGTGTCTGATGGAGGAAAGAAGCTGTGGTTATGACTGTGTACGTGAAACTCTATAGATGAATAGTAATTTCAAGCTGTTGATGAGCATCTCTTGCGTCCAGTTTATTTGTAATATTCTAGATAATAGCTCAACTTCGTTCTTATTGTCTTGTATGGATTGGCGCCTAGATTGTTTTCCATAAAAATCTTCTCCTGGCTTCCCTAACTGCTTTAGTGAATATATCTTCCAATATGGTTAAAAGACGTAAACATCATAACTGATGAAGTTTCATTACTAGCATTCGATTTTATGAGATGAAAGTTGTCCTAAATGGCACAGCACCTCCAACTTCCATTTTCTTATGTTCCACCTCAGCATACCTTTTGGTTCCATTCGTAATTTGTCCAAACTTATATTGTTTTATGCATATATGTAACATAAAGAAACAAAAGTTATCTGATACGATGGCCCTTTAGGTTATTTTAATTAGATGGGCATAGAGGGCTAAATTTTTTTTATGTATTTGATGCAAGGAAGCCTTGTATTGAGGGTGTTTAAGCTATTAGTATAAGGACTTCACAAAATGGTAAAGGGAAGGTTTGACTTGTCGATATCAGCCTCTGAAGAGAGACTTGATCTGTTATTTTTTAATTATAATTTGCATGTTGAATATGGTAAACAGTGGAAGCTGGGTATGCAGTTAACTTTGAAGCTAACTTTGCTTTCATATCTATAAGTTGATGATAGCTTTTCACCATCTACTTGCTCAGCTTCATTAGGGAAGAGGTCCCAATTTTCTGTGATTTTATCAGGGAACATGAGGGTTGATGTCATTTTATAATCAAAGAGAAAATCTCAAGTTAAAAATCACTGAAAGAGGAGAGTTTAAATTACCCCAAAATTTCCTGTTTTGGGGCATAACATCGAACTTCTGTTATTTAGCTTAAATATACACTCTTAACATATGTACGCATGGCATTTTTCTTGACATTTCTGATATTCCATGGATCTTCCAATTTTTTGTTCTTTTGAAGTTTATTTTACCTCACCCTTTCTTCTCAAAGGGCTATAGATAGCGAATTAGCAAAATCAAGGACTTGCTATGCAGAAGTCTTGAAAGTCTTGCATGAACTTTTTTGGCAATACAATGTAATCATCCAAGATATAAATAACGACATGTAAAATATTTATCATTCTTCCCTTCACCCTTCTTTATTTTTTTATGTTCTAAGGAGCACAAGAAATTGATTTGGTCAAATATAAAGTGACTTGGATCTGTATTTTGAAACTTATCCTGCCATCAGACAATCAGATATCGTGGGGCTCTTGTGTTTAGTTTTAGTTCATCTTGTCCTGACTGAGGTTAATCTTAATTCTTCAATAACTGTATAGCCTTGACATTGTCTGAACCAATTTCTTATGTGTTTACAGGTTTCAGTAATATGGGAGCGTCCAGTCTCAATTCTCCTAAAATTGACAATACCTCAATCTGGACCAACAGAATGGAGCAGATTGTATGCATCAGCTAATATTGCTCTTTGTCCCCTAGCCATTTTGTATGCCTGCAACTCATTGATTCCATTTAGTTATCCAATAGCTTTCCTCCTTCCCAA
>JANTPZ010097861.1:0-18122 GCA_025593235.1 Vachellia pachyceras
CAAAATGCCTCGAAATCTATAAACTCTTTTCTCCCAACGGAATTTCCAAACATATCCGTCTTACATGGAGCTGCGACCAAAGCAAAGAAGGCATTTATGGCTGACACAACTCCCACAAGTTTACCAATCATGGACTGATTTATGACATCTCTCATTCTCATTCTGTTCGTTCCCAGGTAAGACGAACAGCCTAAAGTTATCAAGAAAAAAATAACAAGAAGCTAAGCTCAGCTAAAGCAGAACAGATAATCGAATAATTCATCACGAATTCAAAAGGCAGAATCTAGCTGATATTGTACTGAAATTTCTGTTATAGACCAATGAAAAAAACCATCAGAAGAGAGGCACACTAACCTCAACCAAGTGCTCCCTCCTACACTGTCCTGAATCGGCGCAATCACAAGATGATCGTAGCTCGGAAGGAGGGTTTTGGGATTGACGGGGAAGACAAACTGAGAAAGAAAGGGATTGGTAAAGGAATCGACTTTTGAACTCTCGAAGCAAAAGACCGAAAGTTTAATGAGTGAACTATTATATTTAAATGATCTTTGCTTTATCATTGTAGAATAGGATTAAAATGTAAATTTACTGAGAGGTTTTTGTTGAGCAGCAGCGCCGGATATTTCAAAGTTTTCTTGTCGGAGCAATATCACTCCAAAATTTTACAAAACATAACCCTTTATTCAAATTAGTTGATAAAATATGCTGCACTCATATGTACACATGTTGGACTTGTTGGGAACAACATTTTCAAAAGTCAAACACACGTTTAATAGTGTTTTTCTGCAAAATGAGATAATTTCTTTCAAATATTTACCTCGACTTGTGTAAAAGTACTTCTCTACCGCGTTATCAAATGGACCCGTTAACACATCATCTTTTTTTAATTAAGGTGTAAATTAGTCCTGAAAGTTTTCACACAGGAATATTGGGTATTCAAAAGTTTTTATAGGTTTAATGTTGCTTCAAAAGCTTTTAAATTATAGCAATTGCCTTGACTATTATTGATGTTAAATTTAACTGTTAGTTGACCAAATACGTGAAGCTATCCTCATGGGTTGACATGTTGTTCACTTTATTTTTTAAGCCTCATTTATAAATAAAGAAAAAAAAGAAATTCCACTGAAGGATTGGAAAAAAGTGTGTCCGTTTAGGAATGCGATAGAAAAGTACTTTTACGTAAATCGAGGTAAATATGTAAAAGAGATTATCTCATTTTACAGAAAAACACTGTTTAACGTGCGTTTAAAAAAGTCAACCACTTCTTCAATCAAGCCCGTATCTTGCGTAGCGAAGATAAAATCAAAGAGGCAGATGCCTATTTCAACCATATTGGAGTACCGTGACGAAGGATTGTCGACGACCTTTTTCTTGTCAACCCCTCTCAATGTCTCTTGCATCCAGTGATCAAATCTTTGTCGACTACCTTTTTCTTGTCAATCCCCTTCAACATCTTTTGCATTTTGTAATTGAGCCTTGTTTTCATTATTCCTTGGCAAACGCGTGCTTCTCTATTTTCTACTATAATTCAATATATTTGATCAACTAACGGTTAAATTTAATTTGAATAATTGTTGAGGTGACATTGTTATAATTTAGAACTTTTGGGCAACATTGAACACATAAAAAACTTTTTGATACCCGGAGCTTCTGAGTGAAAATTTTTAGGGTAAACTCAGCATCTCTCATCAACTAACGGTCAAACTTAATTTAGAAAATAGATACGATTTGGAAACTATTGAGATTACATTAAATTCAAAAAAAAAACTTTCGGATACGTATTGGGTAAAAACTTTCAGAACAAATTCCACCTTAAATTTTTTTTCTCTTGAAGAAAAGAGTACTCTTCAAATTAGATATTCAGGGCCTTCTCTATTCTCGCTTACTCCAAGTAGACATATTTAACCGACCAAGTCAACTTGTTTATCCCTTTTTTATATATTAAACGTTAAAAGAAGACGACAATGGAGACAAAGTAAAAAATCGTTAAGTGCATTTTTTATTACACGTTACTTCCTTCAGTTAATTACAAAAGTACTTCACCAATAAGAATCTTTTCGGTTCCTCTCAACCGCAACTAACTCCACTTTTAGATAAGAAAAGGTACATGATTTTCATCATATCCAAGTTCTGACCGAAAAAGAAAAACTACTCTGATAAAATCAAATTCAAAACTGCATCAGCCATACACTGTAACTCGAGCTGTCCAACATTGCTCATTGGCAAACTTCTATTTAAAACTTAAGAAGATCATCGAATTTGTTAAAAACCATCTTTGTATTAGATAGTCTCGAGGGCAATTTGAGCCTTTTGGTTTGCCTCTGCACAATTACTTTATCAGGAACAATCTATTCCTCCTTGTCCTGCAACTCCATCTGCATAGTGTGTGTACTTGGCCATGACTTAATCATTTCTAAGTCATGATAGAAAATCTACTCACGTGATACTACATCCGATCTTAAATACAATATCTAATTGCATTAAAAATTAGATCTTATATTGATGATCAGAAGTAGTATGTTTGAAGCCCCCAAGTGTTGAACAATCAATCCAAATAGGAAAATAATGTGGAGATCGTCCAACTCGCACGAGTACTTCAACCGCATAGGGTGATGAAAGAGATCTATGTACCATTTAAAGATATAAATATGGAAAAGGTCTGATTCTATTAGCTAACAGTTAAGCAATTAACTGAATATTGTTTGTCCAATAGCCTCAACCACGTTCTACATTCCAAGACTGATAACTAATCAACTTGCGATACCAGTGATGATATAAGATTGCATCCTAAAATTTTATACAAAATGTCTGTATGATTTTTATCCATAAAAAACAAGTGTCAAGCTTCCAAATTTTGCCGCGTTACACTCACCCATATTTTTTTCCAAGTTTCCAATACGAGTCAAGGCCATGTGTGTATGCAGTAAACCATGGCATCAAATTCTGGTTGCACCTTGGCACTCCTCAAATGGCTCTTCCTCTTCCTCTTCTTCTTCGGCCTCTGCAAGTGTCCTGAGTTGAAGCACTGATGTTGGGGATGAAGTCCTCGAATCATCTGCTGAATCAGTGGCTTCGGGCTTCACTAAAACTCTCATTTCGGGCCTCATGGTCAGTTCTAAGTCTGCTTCCTCCACCATACGAAACACCAGTGCTGCTTCTTCCAGCAACAGCCATGCGCGTCTTGATGGGTCATACATAAGTCGTGGGTTGATGGAATGCGTACCATCGGAAACTTGTAATTGCCAAGTGTTCAATTGTCTGAGAAAAGTTGCAGCAATAGTGTGAGAATGTGTGTTCAAAATATGCATATACAAAGCAAGACACAGACCATAATTTGTTGCCAAAAATATTTATATTAGATTTCGTCACAGAGAGCTTGAAAATGTTAACATGGTAAACAACAATGATGATAACTAATCTTATTAACAACGATTCAAGGCAAAAAAATTATCTCTTCCTCCTTAGAAGATAATGATCAAACCCCAAGAACACCTTGAAATACATGGCGACAGGGTATTGGAGTAAAATTTCATCTATTCTCCCAACATACCTAAATCAAATATTAAAACCCCTCTATATAGATGCTAAGGTCACCAACTAACTAGGTGGTTAATACTTGGAACTTATCAATCACCTTTACTAATTCAACCTTCCAACACATGGAAATAGACATGTTATCACGTCAGTCTTGAGTACTGCATCTGACAAGAGTTTTGCTGTTTGCTTTTGTTTCTACAGGTTTATGTTGAGTAATAGGTTGTACTTGGAGATATTTCGGGTGTTGCTGTTTTTTGGGGCTTCAGCTATTGGTGATTGTATTCTTTGGTTTTTCTTAATGACCATAAATATTCTATTTTTCTGACACAAAAAAATTATTGTATAATTGATTTACTCTGAAATATCATTGCCATGACTCTAAACATTGAGCAGAAACAGTGAGGAATATGGGTGTTTGAGAGGAGGACCTTAGGAGTTCCCGCGGTGGGGCTGCTGAAATTAATTCAGGCTCGGGAGAACTGTGCATCCAGCTGTTTTGGAAAGTGAGCATGTTGTTTGCTGATGAAACAGGATCTTGGTCCCAGGATTCCTACCACGTAATGGAGACCATTAACACAAGACTGGAAAAATCTAATCAACAAAATAAACATTAACATTGGATTTGATCGCCTACAGCTAGGAGAGACGCAGGATCATTCTCTTGTTCGTTATTCTGCTCAGTGTCCCAATCTGAAACCCGTCGAATCCTTGGGTAATGTTGCGTCTGTAGGAAAGTCATAAAACATGTCCAGTCATTTAATAGGAGACTAGAGAAGTATATGAGTAAATTGAATATTCATAATCAGTTTCGGTCACTTACAGCTTGATGAGAAGAGTCCTCTTGGTTATTTTGCCTATTGCCGGTAGATAATAGGCTTTGCCCAGAAACTTCTCCTATCCCTGCGGAATCTTGGCTCTGCAAGGAAAACCCACAAGCATATAATACGTTATTTGTATGGAGGGGAAAATAGGTAGAGAATACTAGGGACAAAAACTCTCAAAAATAGTAAAAATTACCATTTTTGGGAGTTTTCCGTCCTAGTATACTTTCTCTATAATTTTCTTCCCATTCAAACTAAAGGTTCAAGTCACAATTAATGTTTGACGTCAGGTTCAAGTGCTTGAATATTTTGCTGCAAAACACAATATAAAGACCTCTTCATCGATGTCTTCATGGCCAACTTCTATTACAGTTGCATTTGGATGACCATGATGTTATGGACTGATGCTAACAAGCTGTACTCCGGATTCTGAAGAGTGGCGAAGAATAATGATCAGGGAGCAGAAAACCAAAGCAATGGGTAAGAGGTTCCTGTTGATTTTGAAAAGATGTGCGACAAACAAGGACAGGAAAAAACTGGAGAAGCCGGTTTCGAATCCAAGCTCAAACTTCCTGGACATGGACAGGGACATCAAGGCAAATGAACCATACGAGATTATGCTCAACGCATCTGATTTCCCAGTCACAAGTTCATCATGCAGGACGGAGATCAAACAGATGGCATCAAAAATTAGAGCTGCCACAAGACCTTGCACTTTCTGTGAAACCCGAATTCTCTTGGCCCACAAGATGAGGAACAACATAATCAAACCGACCAGTAGATAAGCAAGAAGACCACGAAGACCCCACTTTCCAAATGACATTTCGTAGGTGGAGCTGAGACCAAAGCAAACCAGGCCATTTATGGCTGACACAGATCCTACAAATTTCCAAATCGTGGACTGGTTTATAACATCTCTCATTCTGTTCTTTTTCAGCTATCAGAAACAGCCTAAAAGTTATCGCAAAAAGAATTAATAAAAACAGGCTAAGCTCAGCTAAAGCACAACAGAGATTCAAAAATGGGAAAAGAATCAAATGTCTTAGATTCCTTACCAATAAGGATTCGAATTCCACACCCACACCCACACCCACACGAGAGCTTCGGATTCAAGCCAGCTGTCTGACTCTGTCGGCAAAAGAGGAAGAAGAGCTTCGGAAGCAAGGTGCTTTTCATCGAAGTTTCTCAGTATAAAACATGGAAACCACACCCACACATCATCTTGAATATGACATGTCAACGTTTTGAATTATACATGCATATAATATTGTACTTTAAAACATGAATTATTTTCAAAGTCATGCGTCAGCATATATTGAGAGAGGTAGTATTATTCAACCGCAGTAGAACGATCCATTAGTTCTGAGCCTCCCTGCATCAGTTAAGGACAACACACACAAGGGAGCCCATATCACATTAGTACAACCAAGGGCATGTCATTATGGATCCAAAACGTTGGGCCTTATCATGTTGTAGTACCTGAGCTAACTCAGCGAAGGAACTGAGGACAAACCATGCAATATGAGGGGTAACCCTGGCAAGGAATTATCAATGTATATATACCCATCTTAAAATTTTGACATGAAGACAACGTTATGACAAAATTAGTATTATACTAATAGCTCTCCAACTTTTAGTATATTTAAAATATGTTCTTTATATATTTAAAAAGTTATCAATATAATTTTAAAAGATTATGAGCTTAAAACGGGAAATATATGAAATAGTGAATTATCTTAAAGATTCATTAAGTCTTAGTTGATATTAATAATTTAAAGATTTTAGGAATTTTTGTTTTTTTATTTTTATTTTTATTTTTTTAGGAAGTGACGGAAAGAGAAAATCATGACAATGATAAAGAAATATCAAAAGGTGAAGAAGAAAAGGGAAAAAAAAAGAGGGAGCTGTGGCGGTTTTTGATGAGCAAGTGGAGCAACTCATTTATATATATATATATATATATATATATATGAGAGGTGCCGGACGGAGAACACACACAGAGAGTCGAGGACATAGAGAAAAGAAGAAAAGTCAGCGCTACTGGAGGAAATTCTTCGCGAAAGCAACGGAAAATAAAAACGGAAGAGTGCAGTGCACCATCTGGATAGAATTCATCCTCGTTATTGGCTACGGGCTCGTTTGGGAATGGATTATGGAAAACCTATGTTACAAACGTAGGTTTGAAACTTAGGTTTTCTCTTTCCTACTTTTTATCTCTTTCTCTTTCTTACTTTTCTCTTTCCTATCCACTTTTTGCCTCGGAATCCGTAAAAGCTATAACTTCCCAAACATAAATCACTTTTCGGATTCTGTGAAACCTAATTTTTACCTAATTTTTATTTCGGATTCTGTAAAACCTAGGTTTCAAACCTGGTTTCCAAACAAGCCCTATATCTTTCTTCTTCTTTTTGTGCTTTTCTTAAATCCGAATATTATTATGCTTTTCTTTATGTTTTTTTACGATATAAACTTATTTAAGAATTTGAATATGTTTTAAACGTTTATTTATGTTTAATTTTAATTTTGTTTATTTAGTATAAATCTTGATGTTTGTTTAGTGTCTGATCAATATTGAGTATAAATATGAGGAATTTAAATTAACCTTAAGGAATTAATCTTAATTGGACATTTACACTGAGTAATGTAATATTAGAATTTATTCTAATTCGCCTTTAAAATAGGAATATACCCACGAGACTTATAGAATCATATTAAAGTGAAATTGTTCTAGTTAATACCTCTTGAATAGCTATTCAATGATAATAGTTTTAATTTGAGAGAGCGTTCTAGATAACGGAAGTTTTTACATTTATTCATAATTTAAATTAACAAGTTAAAATTTAAATATATTTATTTAGATAATTACATGCTCTAAAACTTAAAAAGGGAATTAGTCATTACAGGTCACTTGTATCAATTAATATTTTCTAGCACATTAGAGTTAATATTTTAGTTTACTTAAATTTATATTTTTATTATTCGTATTTTAATTTGCTCAATCTAAACAAAATTCAAATTTCTGATACCTATTTACATGTTAAATCAAATCTCTATGGGATCAACCTTGATTATATACTATTTTCACAATATGTACACTTGCGATGCATAATTAAATTTCGGTAGCATCATATAATACATTAGAGGTGTACAAAAATCAAATGGTTTGATTCAATTTTGATCCAATATGAGGTAATCCTATTTAATTCAAACAAATAAGTAATATAATTTATACTAGATTGATTGGTCGAATTCTACACCGGGTCTGAAACAAGTAATCAAACTACTTGATTCAGTCCGGTCTAATATGTCCATTGTGCAACTCTATTAAAATACTTAATCTTTGTGCTACTTTATTCATAAAACAATTTATCTTAATGTTGATAATTAATAATATTATATAAACAATGCATGTTTATCTGGAAAAAATGGGAGAGAAAAGCATGTGATGAGTCAACAACAAGCTGACAAAGTGAGCCAACCTTTAATAATAATAATAAAAAATAATATTTGGATTATTATCCTCTAGTTGTAGGTTTTATAATTCAACCACTTATCTTGCAAATGGCTGACTTCAACTACTCATCTTGCACGACTAGAAGTCTAAAAGCAACGACGTACCATCCTTCTTCTTTCTTATTCTCATTCATCTTAAAGAACTTCATCTGCAAGAATTGCGTCGAAGAGCTATAGTTCAAGTTGTTTGTGCATTTGTATGATGTGACTCATATGCAAAATAAGGAAAAAATGGTTTAAAATATGAGTTCAAGGAGAGAAAGGGTGCACGCAGAAGCACTGTCTTGCATAATTAATAGTAGAAATGGTCGAGACATGGTTATGATGAGTTATAAAACTTTCTTAAAATTATGTAGTAGTTTATTAGAGAGGGTGGCTTACGAGCCACACGATATGCTACTGTGGAAAAATAAGTTGCTAAGACCCTTCACATATTGGCACATAAAACCCAAAATTGTGTAGCGAACTTCATTTTTCCAAGGACACTGGTGAAACAATTAGCCATCATCTCTATAAAGTGTTAGATGCCATAATTGAATTAGAAGAAAGATTTCTAGTACAACCCGATAGTTCTTCAGTTCATCCTGATATTCGTAACAGGGGTAAATTCCTTCCTCTTTTTTTTTTAAGGATTGTGTTTGTGCAATATCCCCTTTGCGAAATATGTTTGTTTGGTAACACATTATCCATTACGTTATATGTAAGTTAAAATAAAACTCATCTCACATATTTGCCTCGGAATCCATAAAATCGTTCTCCCAACATATTCCTAAACAAATATTCCTAAACAAACAGTGTAACGACGAAGGAGAGGCGAAAACGACGTCAATCAGCCCCTATAAATGAACTCGACAAATTTATCTCACAAAAGGATGTTACATTAGATGGTGTTGGGGAAACTAATGATAGTGATGCTGGTCAAACAAGTCTCTGGCAACCACAAGGAGCAACTAGTGAGTGTGGTAAAAGAAGGAAAGGGTATGCTAAAGGTAAGGAGACCGATCTCAACACAGTGAAGAGTGGAGTGTCTGAAATGACAATGGCAATGAGAGAAGGAAATGAAGCGTTAATTCGAGGTGATGATTTAATACATGCCGTCCTGAATCGAGGAAGTGATCTATTGCATGAGTTAAATGTCATAAAAAGAGAGAGTTTCAGCCACGAAGTTCCATCCATGTCAGGTGGAGAAGTTTGGAATTTGATTATTGAATATGGATTTGATGCTGAGGGAAAAAAAAGACCTCGAATTCATAACCATATTATGAGTGATGTTGACAAATTGGGATCCAGTCGTTCAATAACCCACCTCCAGCGCACAAAGCAGTAATTATGGATATGGTGTTTGGATATTCAGGTTCTCATTAAGATACGTTGGCATTTGAAGTTATGTTAATTGGTATTAAACCTTTTCTAACTTGGATGGTTACTTTTTTTTTTTTTATAATGTGGATGTTATTGTGGATGTTTACATTTTTATATTGGCAAGTAAGTTTAATTTAGGGAGAATTACCCTCAGGTCCCAAGCAAAGCAATTAATTATAAAATGGTCCCAAATATAAGCCTTAAATACAAAATGGTCACAAACATTCACAAAATTACAAAATGGTCTCAGGAATAGCTGTTCGGGTTGTAAATGAAAGCTGCTGAGGTTGTAAATGAAGGCTGCTGAGGTTGTTTGAGGTTGTAAACGAAAAAAAAACAACCTCTAACAACTTCAGCAGCCTTCATTTACAACCTCAGCAGCTTTCATTTACAACCTGAGCAGCTATTCCTGGGACCATTTTGTATTTAAGGCTAATATTTGGGACCATTTTGTAATTAATTGCCTTGCTTGGGACCTGAGGGTAATTCTCCCTTTAATTTACTCTCTCAAGTCAGTATTTTAAGGACGTTTTGTTTAGTACCTTCCCCTCCCCTACATTAAAATTTATCCCTTCCTTGGCACTGCGTGCCGCTGCGAATCTATTTTCCCATCTGTTGGAATATAGGCCAATCCACCCTTGTTGGATTAGGCCCAAAATATGTTTTGGGATAAAAACGCAAATAAGAGAATATGTGGGAACAAAGTTGTAATATTCCCAATTGAATAAATTTGAAATTATTAAATTGATATTTGCGTGGGAACGGTTGAGGAGAGAAATGTGCGGGAACGGTTATTTCCTCAGTCCCTTTATTTGAGGACCATGAGCATACGTGAAGAGGAAGTGCTCAGAACACTCTTCCTCCCGCACAAAGTTCCTCTCCTCCTCTGTCAAAGTTCCCTTCCTCTCCTCCGTGCTTTTGCTGTGTCTCATATTCGGATCCATACTCGTGATCCAAATTCAGGGTGGGTATCTGCATTATATGTTCGACTTGTCAGGTACGCCTGAATTCCTTCAGTGGTATCAGAGCTTTTAGGTTCCTGAGGCATTTCTCTTCCGCAGAGATATGAATTCTTGCTAGTTTAATCATGAAAATTTGAGTGTATGATTAAAGTATGTCCATTACCATGATCTCTTGCTTATCATACATGTTCTGTGGTAATTCCCTTACTGTTCAAGCATGAATTTCGTATGAGTTATGCAAGCATGTTGGTTGAATTGCACTATTGGTTTCCATTATTCCTTACCATTTCGTCTTCAGTTGGTTTTTCATCGTATCTGTGTATGAATCATAAACCTTTAGAAAACGAACGAAGAAAACAAATAACCAAACGGAAACCGAAATCTTTTCTTTCATAAAACAAGCGTTTTAGGCTTAGAAAACATGCCCATGGAGTATAGCTCTTCAATACGAGAACGTGGAGATCAAGAACGCGAAAAACGGACACCGAACGACGGAGTTACGGAAGAAAACGTGTTACGGGTTCCATCACGTTTTTCGAGAAAGTTGAAGAGACCCAGACATTCAAATGCATCCCATCATATAGAGCTCATCAAAACGAAGAGATAGACACCAAGAATGCGCAAAACGGACTCCGGACGGCGAAGATATGGCCGAAAAACGCATAAAATGAATAATAATGGCGAAAAAAGGAAAAGGCGACGATGAACAGTGCACGGCGGAACCCGGGTCGGCGGCGGCGAACCGGGTCGGGTAGGGTAACCCGACAGCTGGAAAAGTCGTTTTTGGATTATTTAAATATTGTTCGGATCTTTGATCCGCAAAAGGCGCCACCAGCACGCATTATCAGGCGACCGTTGCGAATCGTTGAGGTCATGGGTTCGAATCTGCGCTGGACCGTTTATATTTATTTTTTCGAATAAAAAAAGGGTTGGGCCATTGAGGCCCAATCCAAAAAAAAAATTATGGGTTCGAATCTGCAAAAAAAAATTTTGGTTGGGCAGGGAGGCCCTATTCCAAAAAAAAGGTGTTGGCCCAATCCGAAAAAAAAAGGAAAAGGGGTGTTGGGCCAGAGACGCCCAATTTAAAAAAAACACACAAAAATTGGCAGAAAAAGGCCACGTGGCACGTCGGCTAGAGGAGTGGAGCACACCGGTCGACTCTCGACGAGGCGTGGGATCTATTGAGGCGGCGCATGTACGGAACAGAGGACGAGAGGGCGGCGCGTGGCTTACACGCGTCACCTCTGAGAGTGGGCTTCGTCCCAATTTTTGAATTTTTCAGTATTTAATCTTCTCGGGGCGCGTGATAGCGTGTGGGACCTCCAAATGAGACGCGGTATGTTCCTAAAAATCCAAAATTCAAGATCTTTATTTTGATATACTATTTGCCTATTTTTAAAGGTAATTCAAATATATTTTTGAAATAAATCAGTGTTTAGTTGAGGATTTCTTGAAATTATTGTAAAAATATTTCCAAATTCATTTTTTTTGGAAAAACGATAGAACAAGAAATCTTAAATGGCACTAAAACACTATTATATAGATCAATATTAATCGAATATATGGATGAATATATTCCTAATGAAGATTCTGAGCAAGAATTTTGAGAGGATTTTGAGAAGGAACCATTTAAAGAGGACCTTTAAGAGGATCCTGAGGAAGATTCTAATGGGGAATTTGAAAAAGACCCGAGGAGGATCCTGATCAGAACCTTGAGGAATGTCAAGTGGAACCTCAGGAGGTCCACTTCGACCTTAGTCCTAAGTCCTCGTTCTTATTCAAATTGAAAATCTTAAGATTGTAATGAGGAGGTCGACCGCTCTTTTCCCCCAAGAGAGTTGATATGAATAGTTGAACATAATACAATGAGAACGGCCACAATTAAAAACATAAAAATCGTTTATGGCTTCATTGCGAACTATGTAAAAGCATAACTGATAATTAAATTGCAGAATTCTATGTAAATGTCATGATGAAGTACCGTGCAGCAGTTAGAGCTGTAGGAACATTCACATTATCAACTATGTGGGTTGATGCAGTAAAGAGAACAACAAGACTTATGCTGAACAAAAACCAATACTTTAAAAGACTAAGGAAATAAATAGTCAATAATTATATTGGAAATATCTAAAGAGTATTGTGCTTTAGATTTATGTGTTTACCCTCTATGTTCTGGTAATGTGTTTAGAACATGATTTGGTGTATGACTGTGACTAAATGCATTGTAAAAAGTGACATGTTTAGTTTATGTGAATTGTTGTAACATCGCTATTATTATTCACATGTATATCACCTTATTGCACTTTTGATAAGTGGGAGCTTTTAGAAAATGAGACTTCTAAAAGTTGGCTCTTCAAGAAGTACTTGTAAAATTCTTCAAAGAAATAATATAGTTACTAGTGTTTGTGTGATGGGAGGTACAAATGTATTCTCCTGATCGCAGATCTAGTGATTAAATTATTTTCTTGTCAAGAATAATATAAGTATAAGACATTGTATACTGTGATGTGCTACATATTCACTAAAAACTCAGCTATATGAGAAAACATTTGTTTATAAGATAGCATGTCGCCTCATATAAGAAAATGGCAATAAAAAGTATAATTGCAGAGTTGAATAGAGGGGATAAGTTGGATGGTGACAAATGAGATATCTGGCACCGTAAGGTGCAGTATATATTGGAGGAAAATGAGGCCCTTGAGCCACTGACCACCATTTTGGTGGAACCTGAAGCTGGGACTTCAAGCCAGCACAGAAAGAACCTGGAGTTATATCAGGCATAAGAAAAGAAGAACAGTAATGCAAAGGTAACCTTTGCTAAGCACAATGGAGAATGAGCTAATGTGCAAGTATGAAAAGCATCCAACTGCACATGCCATGTGGGCTGCTCTCAGAGACAAGTTTGATGGAACTTCAACCACCAAATTTAGGAGGTTGACGATCAAGTTTGACACATATAAACTCCGAGGTAATACGCCCATGAAGCAGCATCTCCGAGACATGTCAAACATGATTAGAGAGCTCCAAAAAAGTTGAACACACTCTCACTGATGAGCAGCAAGTGTAAAGTGAACTTAACCCATAACGATGACATCATTACTTTTGATGATGTTGTAAAGCACCTTGAGCTTGAGGATGAACGCCTGGAGGCATTTAAGTCTTTTGGGCATGCCTGTTATACTGAGAATGCAAGCCCTTCCAATTTTAAGCCCGATTTTAAGAAGGGCAAGAAATTTTGTGGAAAAGGCAGGACGGATATCCCTAGATTCAAAAAGGGCAGAAAGTAAAGTTGACCTGAATAAAATTAAATGCTATACCTGCCAAAAATTGGGTCACTTCGCGATGGACTGCCCTGAGTGAAATGGCCGTGGAAAACTTAGGTTCAACAGACCATTTAACAAAGAATCGGGGGTCCTTCGTGGATTACTGTCGGTTGTCGCATCATTGCAAATGGCTTTATGTTGGTAATAATGTAAGGATCGAGGTCAAAGGCATAGGCACATGCAGACTAGCTATGCGTGGTGGAAAGACCTTAATCTTGTACGATGTGCTTCATACACCGGACATCTGACGGAATTTAGTTTATGTACTGTGTCTGTTGAATTATGGTTTTGATGTGAACTTTCATGGCAAAGTTGCTGACATCTTTAGTAAAGAGACCTTTTATGGTCTAACTTTCTCTTCAAGAAAGTTCTTTGTTATGGATGTTATTGATGATTTCAACTTGCATGAGTGTTTCGTTAGTTCCCCAATATAACTGTTGATATGAATATCTGGCATGCTAGACTAGGGCACATAAACCAGAATCGAATGATTAAACTGGCAAAGGAAGGTTTACTAGGTGAAGTTCCAAACATGGAAATGTCTTTGTGAAAATTGCTTAGCTGGTAAAACAACTAGAAAACCTTTCGGTACAGGAACTAGATCCACATGATGGTAAATCACAAACTGGCTACCTGTTTATATGTGGAGGTGCAGCTATTTCATGGCGGTCTATGAAACAGTCTATATCAGCCACATCATCTAACCATGCTGAAATTCTAGCAATCCATGAAGCAAGCCGAGAATGTGTTTGGTTGAGGTCAATTATACATCACATACGAACGATTTATGGATTATCTTCAGGAAGAATGATCTCAACAATCCTATATGAGGATAATGGTGCATGTATTGCCCAACTAAAGGAAGAGTACATCAAGGGTGATCGAACAAAGCATATTTCACCAAAATTTTTCTTCACCCGTGATCTTCAAAGGGATGGTGAAATTGATATTCAACGTATCCGTTCGAATGAGAATCTTGCAGATTTATTCACCAAGTCTCTTCCAGGTGCAATCTTTCAAAGGCTTGTCCATGGCATCGGTCTTCGCAAACTCAGATATCTTAAGTGATGTCATCATGAGGGGAAGTCGATACACGCTGTACTCTTTTTCCCTTATCTAGGTTTTGTCCCATTGGGTTTTCCTAGAAAGGCTTTTAATGAGGCAGCACTGAATAGTGTATCAATGAATGGTGTACTCTTTTCTTTGGCTAGGTTTTTGTCCCACTGGGTTTTTCCTAGTTAAAGTTTTTAATGAGGCACATTCATAATGAACATCCAAGGGGGAGTGTTATGAATATATTAATTAGGTGGATGTCCATTGGCTCTTGACTTCCTACATCACAAATGATGTACATGAATTATTATTGAGAATTAAAGAGTTATTCAATGAACATTCAGATTCATGAATAATCCAAAGAGTTTCAATGTATATTCATATGTATTTATTGTGTTATTCATTGTACATAACTTTTGAAAGTCACCTTTAAAGGCCTATAAATAGAGGCTATGTATAAAGCATTTGACACTATAAAACCTTGAAAGGTGAATGAGAATTGCCTCCACATTGCTCTCACATTCTCTCTTCTCTTATTCTCTTATGCCTTATCCCAAATTCTTTTAGTTTTATAACAAGATGCACTACAAAATACTTTAAAAGGAGATAGATATATTTGAGAAAATAATTGAGGACCCTACTTGGAACTAATGCCATCTTAATATACTTTTAGCATAATATAAAAAATTTAACAAATCATAAGGGTGTGTAGAATATATCAATAAAATTTAAGATTTTCCTTTAACCTATATGAACGAGAGGAGTATTATTTATTTATGTTACAAATTTATGATACCCATCAAAATGACTTCTTTTTTTAGTTATGTTGGCATTTTTTGAGGGTTGGACTATTGGTGATTGTATTCTTTGGTTGTCTGATGATCCATACAAATTCTATTTTTCTTGCAAAAGAAAATCTTGTAATTAATTTAGTGTGAATTATCATTGCGATGATGACTGTAAATATAAATGGAGCATAAACAGTGTACGTAGAAGATGGGTGTTTGAGAGGAGGACCTTCTGAGTTCCGTTTTGGGTTGGTGCCGTGATTCCTACAACAAAACGGAAGCCATTAACACAATTAATACTCAAAAATCTAATAATCAACCAAATATTAAACACTTGTATTGAATTTGTTCCATCATGGCCTGCGTACAGCCGGCAGAGACGAACGATCTTCTTCTCCTTCCTTATTTTGCTGATCGTCCGAATCTTCTGATATGCTTCCTTCTGAAACTTGTCCATTGCTTGCGGAACGATGCATCTGTATGTATGTGTGGGTGTGTGAAAGTGATGGTAATAATGAAGTGCTGAGCCATTATAAGTATATATATCTGTAAACTGAATATTACAGCTATAATCTGTTTTGGTCACTCACAGCTTGAGAAGACTCCTCTTGATTCTTTTGCTGATTGTTCTCAGACAATAGGGTTTGCCCTGAAACTTCTCCCATCCTTAGGGAATCTTGGCTCTTTCGAAAAGGAAAAACATCCAATTTGGAGTGATAAAGTACATGTTAGCTAGTTAGTTCATCAAGTAACAATTAATGGTTGAGTATTTTGCAGCAGCAAAACTCAATTAATTAATACCTCCTCGTTGATGTCTATTACAGCTGCACCGGGATGATAGCCATTTGGATTTATGGCGGAACCATACTGTACTTCATTTGATTCTGAGCTGTGGCGAAGAATGATGATGAGGAAGCAGAAAACTAAAGCAATGGGTGAGAGGATAGCTTTGATTTTGAAAAGTTGTGCAGCAAACAGTTGCAGGAAGAAAGTGGAGAAGCCAGTTTCGAATCCAAGCTCTAACTTCCTGGACATGGACAGAGACATCAACGCTAATGAACCATACGAGATTATGCTCAGTGCATCTGATTTCCCAGTCACAAGTTTGTCATGTACCACCGACATGAAACAGATCACAACAAAAATGAGAGCTGCCACAAAACCTTGGACCTTCTCTGAAACTCGAATTCTCTTGCCCCGCACGATGAGACACCATATGATTGAACTGACCAATAGATAAAGGAGGAAACCGACAAAACCCAACTTCCCAAAAGACAGTGTGTAGGTGGAGCCTAGAGCAAAGCAAACCAGGCCATTAATGGCTGAGACGCATCCTACCAATTTCCAAATAATAACATCTCTCATAGTGACTGTTCTTTTCTAGGTATCGTCACGACACAGCCTGAAGTTATAAAAGAGAAAACAGGCTAACCTCAGATAAAGCATCATAGAGAACTGATAATTGGGAGAGAAAAAGATTACACGTGTGTTTAATTCCTCACGAATTCCAAAAGCAGAGATAGCAGATATTGTCCTGAGGTTTCTATTACCGACCAAAGCAATAAAAAGAAAGAACCATCAAAGAGACATACTAACCTCGATCAGACGTCCCATCCCACACTGGCCAGAATCATGGCAATAACAAGATGATCGTAGCTCAGAAGGAGGGTTTTAAGGTTGACGCCGAGACTGAGAAAGAGAGGGAATGGTAAAGGAATCAACTTTTTAACTCAGGTCAAGCAAAAGGCCAAGTGTAAAAGGTGGACTGATATTTTAAATAATCTTTGCTTTATCAATATGCATTTAATCAATCACACTATTAAATTTATATATATATATTGATTATTCGGAGCATTGCAAGGACATGTAAAAATAGTGATTCTTGATCAAACATCAATTCAAAATGACCCTCTGCATTGCCAGGAGGAGATTCATAACGTGAAAAAATGTTTGGGCGCAAAGTCAAAAAGACTGGCTGCTTAAGGGCTTGTTTGGTTGGGGGGGAGGGGAAGGAAGGGGATGAAAAATGAATCCCTCCCCTTGTTTGGTTTAAAATTTTAGAGGGGAGGGGATCCAAAATTTGCCCCCTCATTCCCTCCCCTCCCCTTATTTTGATTCCCTCCAAATTGAGGTTTTTTGGAGGGGAGCCAAATATTGTGACTAGTTTACCCCTATATATTTTATGATATTCCATCAATACCCTTAATGTATAATTTGATGGTATGAACACTTCTCTTCATATACACAATATTATCATTACTTGATATGTTATGGATACACATGTTTTGAATTTATGACATTTTATAGCTTGATAATACAAAAGAGAATTTTGGATTGATGGCAAGTTAAGCATAAAATAAGTATTGTGAAATTAAACTATATATAAATTATATTTTTAATTATTTAAATAAATTATATGAGGGAAACACCTTAATAATTATTTTAATTAATTAAATAGAAGAGTGATTGATTTTCATAAGTGAAAACTAATTTAAATAAATTTTATAAGTAAATAAATAAAAATCAACATATAAGGTTATGTTCGCCGTTTTTCTTCCGCAAGTATACGGGTCGCAAGTAGTATAAAAAGTTATCGTTCCCACGAAGACTATGGCGAAAGTGAGCAAATAAATGAAATTGTGCTATTAATTAGGTTGGGTAACAATCATTTTGAAAAGTTCAATTTGGTTCAAAACAAACTAAGTTAAAATGCAAAACACAAGTGATTCTAACTCCAAGAAATTGAGATTCTAGGATTACTTC
>JANTPZ010097862.1:0-17851 GCA_025593235.1 Vachellia pachyceras
GTGAAAAGAAATATGAAAAGATTTGTGAGGAAAGTGGATTCATAATTATGACAAGGATAATTCCTTGGTAACTAATGATGTTAATCATTCTTTTCATTCTAATTCTAGTATGTTGCAAGTATTCTTCGATTCTAGTATGAGCTGTTAGAAATTCCAAATCAAGATTTGAGGACGAAACTCTTTGAGGAGAGAAGGAATGATGCGATCCAATTTGACGCATCAAATTCAAATAAGCCTTTGCAAATTTCAAATGGACCTGCAGATCATGTTTTGGGCTTGAATGCTTCATATTACAAGGCTTGGACCATGGGTTATATATAGGAGGACTCATTTGAGTCTAAATAATCACGTTTTGGGCCTAAAATACTTATTATCATTTATTTATTTTATTTATACGAAAATTTGTAATTTGAATTTCAAATTAGATAGAAGATATTCTTTTGAATATCAATATCCCTAGATTTTAGGACAGATATCATATTTAGATTTAAATTTTATCCCTTAGATTTTAGATTGAATTTTTTCTTTTAGAATAGAATTTTGAGAATGTAATCTTCATAAATACATTGTACTCCTCATTCTTGAGATGAACAAGATTAGAGATTAGATTATGAAATTTGAGCTTTGCATTGTGCAAGTTGCTTCTTGAGAGGATTCTCTCTAGGGTTCTTTATTGAACTAACGACTTATCAAGGCTTGATCAACCTTGTGGCGTCTTTAAACATTTAGGGTCCTTGTTCTTCTATGTTCAAAGGTTCAAGTGGATCGTTAACCTTTATTTAGCGTTCTTGGGGTGCGTATATTTTTGATTGGTTGTGGGTTCTTAGGATATATCCCTAATGGTGGGCACCATTAGAGGACTTTGAATTAAACATGAGCCATTTTAATTAACAACCATTCCTGTTGTCAAAGGGTCTTCTCTATTCAAATAATTGTCTTGTGTGTTCACATGCATGATACTGCTGAAGGTAATTCTTAACTGCATAGTAATTTAAGCTACTTGTTTTTTTTTAATTTTTCAAGTTTTATACCAGGTGGTACGTACTTAAGTTGATGCTACTTGTAATTCTTGATGCTACTTATGTTGCCAATATTGAGGTCTTCATTACTTATCATACAGGTTGATGAAGACTTGATACGCTCCATGAAATTCGTTGATTCATTGAAGTTGCGTCAATAACTTTTTTTTTATTGCCAGTGGCTTTTATGATTGTTCAAAGTATGCGTCTTCATCAACCTGTATGATAAGTAATGAAGACTTGTTGATTCATTGAAGCTGCGTCTATAACTTTTTTTTATTGCCAGTGGCTTTTATGATTGTTCAAAGTGTGCTTTGATGTGTAAACATATAAGGTAGTTTTTAAATTCGTCAAGTGAATTTTACAAAGACTTGTTACGCTCCATTAAATTCATTTGAGTGAAAGGAGGACTTCCATATGTATATTTTAATCCAGTGAATTATAAATGAAATATATGTTTTTGTTCATGTCTTTGGTTCATTCAATTTTATTTGATGGTAAAAAAAATTGTACACTTATTTTTTTGGATTTTCTAATGCAAAAAAACCTATATTTATTAAAAAAAGTTTTATTTTCTTGCGGATTTTCCTGTAGATCTTACATGCGGATTTACCTATGGATTTTCTTACGGTTTTTAACCTGTGAAAAAATCAGTAGGAAAATCCGCAGGTAAAGAAAATAAATTTCCATGAATCTTGTATCTGTAAATTAAAATCTGCAGGAATAAAACATTTTTTTATAGTGAAGATTGTGGATTTTACAAGTTGTCACATGTTGTCATACTCCCAAAGAGTACAAGTAAAGAAGATATTATAGCTATGAGGTAGAAAGTTGCTTTATAAGATAAAAAGGGGCCCGCATGTCTTAAACACATGTGGTCACCAAATTAAAAGCTTTCAAGACCCATTTTTCAGCCATATGAGTCGGCCAAGCAGCCCGAAATAGAGAGAGAGAGAGAGAGATGAAAATGAAGAAGAGGGAGCTCCAAGAGGCCAAATCAAGCCAAAATTCATAGTAAAAGTATGTTTATGACTTGAAATCTTTTATAGAATTAAGCTCTAAGGCTCTTCCTTCAATTTAATCGATTTATTTTCTTGTATTATGGTGTTTTTAAAGAAAAGATGAAGAGGATGGACCTAAAGGTCATAGTGTGAGAAAGTGAAAAGGAGAGCAAATTGGAAGAAGTGGTAAATCCAACACTACTCGTGATTTTAAGCTTGTTGATGGTTGGATTGTGTTGTTTGATTAATGTTTTAATAATACATATAAATACTTTTAAGTAACATATTTAACTTCTTTAATTTTAATGAAAGTGAATTGACTCTCATATTAAGAAGTTAAGGTAATAAATTTGGAAGTGTAAATTTGAAATGGACGAGGGAAATTAAAACATGTTTGCTAAAAATAAGAAGAAAAAGGAAATACAGAGAATACGTTATTATACAAGAGATTGAGATGAGGGTAATTCAAGCCGTCAATCTCACCACGGTGGGATTAATATATTAATTAATATAATATCTATAAATGAATTTTAAATAATCTATTTATCTGCCACTATTTTTACTCTCATATAAAAACCCATCCATCTCTTCCCCAAAGTCCAATCATCTCTTCTCCTAACGTAACTGCTCAATTTAGATCATGATATATTATTTGTCCATTATTATGACGGTTATTTTTATATTATACATGATCTTTTGAGTTATAAATTTAAATAATAAACTAACTTAGAAGATTGAATAACACGAAAAAAAAAAATCAAGGCCTTCTGTAAATTAATTTAATCATTAGGTTATTATGTATTATTTCACTCGTAAAAAATAGAAGATCCACAAATTTGCAACTCCCGAACTCCTGATGTATTATATGTCTATTTGAATTTACATGATTTGATTGTTTACTTTCATTTTTATTTTAAATTTTAGACGTAGAAGAATGATTTACTATTTTTATAAGTTTAAAAAATTGTCAATTCCTTGTATTTAGGATTAGTTTCAAAACCAATTCAAATTTCAAAGTGTTATACTATTAGATAAACTAGGATATTAGATTTCTGAATATATTTTCCTTGCTAGCTATATTTCTTCGGTTGTTTTACCTGTCATCTCTTTCTTTTATATGGCTACTTCTTCACTATAATCGTTCAAAGCTTCTGACAAAGTGAAGATTAGATATGGGAGGTACCAATAGGCATCCGTAGGACCCACTGATTCTGCTGCTCTAAACACCATCAAATTACACAATGAAGCATGAAAGTGACTTCATTATAGTGAGTATTCGCCTCCCATTTTTTCCACCTTACTATCTTCTTCAAATTTAGGGCTTCATAAATTATATGAGCAACTTGTGCACGCGTTGTGAAGGAATGTAAATAATAGATATTAATGGCTCACCACATTTGCACCAGTGTATTGCGAGGGCTCTGCACTAGTTTGAGAGAAAGAGGGAGTCATCCTTATTAACTGCAAAATTACAATCACATGGTACATTTCCGACTATTTTATAGCTCACAAGTCTTAAATACTATTTCAAGAGTTACAACAGAGATTAATGGAGGAGGAGGTATTGTATGTCTCGTCAGATCAAAGATTCATTCAATAAAAATATTATTAAATTTCAAATATTAAAAAATAGATAAATAAATTTATATTGTTAAAATTTGATGTAAATAGATCATAATGGTAGATTTTTAGTATGTTTAGCATTATAATAAAATTTTTACATAGTTGTTTGTGCAAATTTCTGTAAAGCATCCCATCGATTAAAAAGGATTTGGGGTGAAAAAGATAAAAAATGATGTGTATTGTTGTGTTAAGCGTAAGATAAACAAGGGAGTTGTATTGATAAAATAGTGATGATATAGAAAAATGAGAGAAGATCAGTGTGATCGGATGAACCCAGGGTTACAAAGGTTCACTGCTAGAAAATTACAAATTAACGAGAAAAAATTAGTGAAGACTTTGAAATTCCTCTCTAAATAGCTTAATTAATGAGGAATTTAGTGAGGAATATTAAATTCATCTCTAGTGTCCAAATTAGAGAGGAAAATTAGCAACAACTTGGATATTCCTCTCTAAAATTCCCAATTAAAGAGGAATTTAGCGAGGAATATTAATTCCTCTCTAATTTTCCAAATTAACGATGACTTGGATATTCCCCTCGAAGCTTAATTAGCGAGAAATATTAAATTCCTCTCTAATTTTTTAAATTAGTGAGAAAAATTAGCAACGACTTAGCTATTCCTCTATAAAATGATGCCTAATTAGTGAGGAATTTAGCGAGAAATATTATATTCCTCTATATTTTTTCAAATTAGTGAGGAAAATTTTTTACTGTAATATTGAGTTATCCATATTAATTTTTAGTATGAAATTTTGGAGGGATAAAGGAGTTAATATATTTAGTTTTTTTTCTCAATTTCTCTTTTATATTGTTTAAATTTTGGAGAACTAGCATACATGATTACTTTCCCTCTTATTTCAGTTTTTCTCTATTTTCAATTTCCCTTCCACTTTCCCTCTTATTTTTTCATTTTCCAATTAGCAAGTTAATCAAAACTAATATTTTCTCTCTAAATAACAAGGGAAATGAAATGAATTATTTCCCTCTCTAAAATTTCATTTACCCCTAAAATTTTTTCTAAAAAAGATATTTCCTTCCAAATTTCATTTCCCTTATTAAGTCTGGTGGGCTCTGTGCATTATATCATTACCCATTCTAAATTTACAGCAAAAGCAGCTTGTCCTTTACTCTTCCTCTAGGGCACAGGTAGCATCGTCGCGTCGCCTTCACCTTCGCCGCACCTCATCTTTCTGTTGCTGAGCTCTCTTCACCTGCTTCTTCTGCTTCGGTGGGTATTGCTCGTTTCACTTCCGACGGTCCCTGGTCGCATCTGCAAATTCATCAGGATTCTCACCAGATCGATGTTGATCTTCGAATTGTTCAGGTACGTTTTCGCTTTTGATTCTGTGCTGATTTTTTTTTGGCTTTGTCCATCAGTACCTACATGAACTCGGGAAAAGGATAATTTCTTAAAGCTTTAATAATTTCTTATTTCAGTTGTTCCTTCAATGCTGAAAGCATGCACCGAAACTATTTAATCTTTCTCAAACAATGAAGTGTAGAGTGAATGAGAAATGCATTATGAATGTCTAATCTCTTGATGATTGTGCATTTCTGGTTTGCAGATATTCAAATTAGGTCCTGTTCATTGAGTTTGCATTTTTGAAGGGTCTGTTTTCGATAACCAGGTATAGAGGATCATCTTATAATAGAAAATCTGGTATAGTAGCTTTGCATTTCTTATAATAGAAATTGAAATTTTTTTATAATCTATTTGTGCAATTCATATATTTGAATAGTGCTTTCGGTTCCTTTCCTTTTTTATGAATTGCCTCAGGGTTTTTCATGTACTTGTTAATTGGTGGGATGTGCCTTTTATTTGAGGTAATGTTTTTAATATATTGATTCTGTTCTCTGTAGCATGAGCACTCATGTTACTCTTTTGGATCAATCTCAAATGCTGATGTTACTTTTAGTTGCAACGATATGGCATAATTTCACTGAAGGTATATGAAATTCAGAAAACTTGCTGCCACTTGGTTTTTGCCATTTTTTTAACCTTGCCCATACTAATGTCATGAGCCTTATCTGGATCTGGAAGTTGGAGACAGCTATCACCTTATAATTAATTACCAATTTTTAAGTTTTATTCATTTTGGTAGTTGTAATAATTGAGTGTCTTAGATTCCAATATTTTTTCAGTCTACTGTTCGGGATCTGAAAGTGCAACTAAAGCCTCCATCAATGCAGGTATTTTAGTTTGTTCTGGTACTAGTATTATGTTTCTTTAGCAGAGTAGAGATTAATGAGCTCACCTGCACTTGTTTCACTATTTTCATCATTGTACATCACTGCATCGTCATTCTTGAAGAAACAAGTGAGATAATAAGACAAAAGCATCGCAGGACTGTGAACATGTGCTTTCCCCTAGGCAAATCAGTTTGATATTGGGGCCTTGGCTAGTTCCAGTTTGTCTTGTTTCTTTATTTGATAAGTTTCTTTTGTAAGGTATCCCTTTTAGTTTATGTTTTTCCTGTTTGTGATTTTCACTCTGTTTTGTTGAATAGGTGTTCTGTTAAACGGAGAGGCCCAGATGTGCGCCAGAACATTGCACATTTGCACTGATTCATTAATTCTAAATACATGACTGGTACAAGCTGAGTATTTAATGGGCCATCCAAACCTTGCTATTTCAGTTCAAAGTAATTCAATAATTGGCTAGACTGTTTTATGCAAGGGCTGACTATTTTGTGCTATTACATCTTACTATGTGTTCTTTTGTCTAGACATTTGTTTGGGATACTTTTTGGTTTTCGATAGTCAAGACCTAAAATGTTAAATGTGCAAAAGATTTAAAGCATGGGTAGAAAGATTCTCTACAATGTTGCAACATATCATTTCTGTTGCAGATTTACCTTGAATAATTTTGTAGTTTCTAAAAGAATTCATGTTTTGCAAAATAATTCACGTTATCCTGATAAAGGAACCTTACATTCTATTTAACATGCATTATTTTATCTTACAGCTTCCAGCAATTCTTCAATCAGATGTTACAGTAGTTGTATCTCCCTTGCATTCACTCATTCAGGACCAGATAATCACGTTGAACCTCAAGTTTGGAATACCAGCTACATTTTTGAATTCTCAGCAAACTACTTCTCAGATTGCTGATTAATCAATTGTTTAAAAGTTCCTTACATCAATTTTCTTATATCTAGAAAAGATAACCATCATGCAAGCTCTTGTACGTGACGCTTGAGAGAATTGCTGGCAATCAATTATTTCTTGAGGTTCTAAAATGCATGCATAACAAGGTGCAGTTCTCTGAATTCTGAATTCTTATTTAGAAACCTTTTCATAGGAGCTTTGGAGTATGGAATTTTAATATATGAATGTGGTTGGTGCTCCCTCAGGGACAGTTAGCAGGTTTCCTTATTGATGAGGCACATTGTGTTAGGTAATCCTGTACTTTGTGGACAATATGCAACTTTTAGAATCCATTTGTCTCCTAACATTTGAGACTTTTAGAATTCTGTGTTTATCACTTTCAAATTCTGTATTCAGAATTCCAAACTCTTCTCTCCATGCAATAGAAAGCGTAGTCTTGGTGTCTTGTGCTTAATGGAATTCCTTTATGCTTTTCTTTGCTCTCTTTGTATCTAGAATCCTTGATTCAAAGTGGATTCCAAAGTCTAGCTTCTATTCGTGCTTAATTGATATAGATGCTTTATCAATTGTTGCTATCTTCTTTTGCTGATTAATTAAATAAGCATTTCAAATTTGATCTATTTTAATGGGCTTGTTACTCGCTACTTCCTATTACCGATTGACAGGAACATAGCTTCCAGTCTTTCATCTTCAGAAAGAGACTCGTAAGTTATTACATATGGCGTACTTATTTTAAATTTTGTTTCAATTATGTATCTATTTGAATCATCTGTTGAAACAAACTTTTCATCTTGCAGATCCTTTTGTCTAAAGAAGGGTCTAACTTGTCCAAGCAACCCAGATTATTCGTTGTTCATAAACTCTGGAGGCTTGGAAATGGAGTTTTAGGGGAATGAATGTAAAGAAGATCTCAATCAAAATGGCATTTCATACTTTTATATGAAAGATGACAAATGGGGTTATAGCAGCACATGAACACATATATTATCATAAAGCTGATTATATAGCCAATAGCCAATCTACAAACAAATGCGTTTTCTTTCAATGTTAATGGCTCAGAATACTACAGAACAGGTCGGCTCAGTTCTCAATCATTTAAGTACTATGGCCTATGTATGATGAAGGGTAACTATAAAGTAAAGCTTCATGTTGCTGAGATAATTTTTTTGATGACTAGACATTCAACAATCTTAGAACTTGCATATTTGATGTTTCAAGTGAATGATGAATATCCTTACTCTATTAGACTGTTTCAATCTTGTTACATTTTTATTACATGTCGTATCTGCTTTTGCTAGAAAAGAGTAGTTTTGAAGTTAGAAATTCAATATTGTGAAACTTGATATTACTATTTAAAATTTATTTTTTATGTCAATTGTGTGATTAAATAGGATGTTTATAAAACTTTTTTGTAAATATGCATTTAAAATAAGTGAGACATTTAGTTATAAAATTATCAAATATAATTGAGAAATCCATATACCATTTAGCGATATAATATAACGAATTTAACGACAGAATTGTCAAATTTAGTGATGGCCATATCTTCAATTAATTATTATTTAGAGACAATTTTTGTCGTTAAATTTCTTATTCCCTCGTTAAATACATATAATTGCCCATTTAGTGATAGAATATAATGCATTTAGCGACAGAATTGTTAATTTAGTGACAGACATGCAAGAATGATATTACTAATTTAGCGACTAAAAATTCCGTCGCTAAATCAGCGATGGAAAATTCAGATTAGCGACGGAAAATTTCATCGCTAATTTAGTGATGGAATTTTCCCTTGCTAATTAGCGACGGAATTTTCCCTTGTTAATTCCGTCGCTAATTTAGCGACGGAATTTCGCTAATTTAATGACGGAAAAGTCCGTCGCTAATTCCGTTGTTAAATTTTTCCTAGCTAATTCCGACGTTAAGTTTAGCGACTTTCGTTTTAACGAAAGATTTAGCGGCGGACTTTTTCCGTTGCTAAATCTGATTTTTCCGTCGCTAATTACGTCGTTAAATCTGTTCTTTCTTGTAGTGGTTTAAGAGAGAATAGTAAATAATCCTAGCTATGAGTGAAAAGTGTTTACATCATGTTTACGAAGTGAAACAAATCAGAAATAAAAAGAAGAGTACACAATATATGAAATTTGTCTATTTCACCGGGAAAAAAAAGGAAAGTTGTCTAGTTAAAAACTTTATAAAAAAACGTTGTCGAATAAAGTTTTGCCTAAGAAAGAGTATAACATAATCTTTTACTCTCTTGATAACTATACTTTTGCTCCTCCTACCGATAATATCATTCATTGCTGTCAAATTAGACGATGAAATGTATTCCATATTTTTTTTTGGATATATTGAATTATTAATAAACATTCTCCCTTTATCTTATGCACTGTAGAAATAACAAAATAAAATTGATTTTGAAATGATTTTATCTGATACTTTAATATAACAATCACATCAAATCTCAATTTCATACTATCCAGTTGTGCATACATGAGGTAACTTCATTTATTAGCAAAATCATAATGATATAATATTAGTAAGATATGTAATTCACAAAATATATGGTGCTTGTAGATCATTAAATTAAATATATTTTCGCAGAGAAAAATCTTAGCGGAAACTCGTAATTTTTAAATAATTGTGCCATTCAATAAGAAAGTCAATCAAAATGTAAAATTATCTATTTTCCCGTATTTTTCAACCAAATATATGTATTCATTTTATTTTAATCCATATAACATTTTGAATGATTTTCTTGAACATGCTTTTAGCATGTAGACCATTCAAAGATTTTCATATAAATTTTACTATTTATTGAATAATATGTATAGTCTATAACAATACCCAATAGATGTATATTTTATTTTCATACACTATCACACTATTAATCTATGCAAAGAATACTGCGTCCACCCCAAAATAATATAGCACTTAACCATTAGACCTATGTGATGATTTTTATTTTTTGTATAAATATTAACATATCAAATAATAGCTTTATATTTTAGTTGATTGAATTACATGTCCATAATTTCCACAAATTAAAAGTAAAGATGGAAAAACATGTCGGTCCATTTGGACTTGACTTACATAAAAGGGCTCTATTTTAAAGCTTGACCTTTGAGCTTATAAGCTCAGGCTTTAGGTTGTTTAACTAAAATCAGTAATTTTTTTTTTTGCTTTCTTTAAAATGGTTAAAGCAATAAAGTTTATAATTTTAAAAACTAATATTATTAATTAAATTCCAATTAAATTTAAATAACAATATATTATAAATTAAAATTTCAACATTTACACATAATACTAATTATTGTAATAGCCAAATGATTTATAAGAACAGGCAAGAGGATGATATAAAATAAATGAAGTTAATATAATGATATAGCTTGTATTGGCAACAACAAAACAAGTTTGGTTTGTCAATTGGGAAGAACAACGACTCAAGGAATGTTTGTATGTGTGTGTGTGTGTGTGTGTGTGTATAGACATGGTAGACATAAGAATTAGAAATTAACGTTTGATTTAGAAGGATTTCTTCTGAGCACCTTAAAAAAACAAAGAATTGCTATAATTCAATGCAGAAGATAAGTGTCAAAAAAATATGTTCCAACGATATTCTTTCTTTTCCTTTTTGTAGAATTTTCATCTCCATCTCCTCAAGGCCACATTCATGCTGTTTTGAAACTTCAGGGCTTAATTGAATCCTGAAAAACTTTCAGGGCATTATTACTACAAAGATGATACTTTCGGGACAAAATGTTGTTTGACCCTAACACTATTCATCATCTTCTCACTAGTTCGTTCCATCCAAAATGGGAGGAACGAATGTAGAGAATCAAGTCTGAATAGGAACTGTGAATTAGCTCTCCCATTTTGGATGATCATGCAGGTCCCTCGTTCATCACACCTGCCCCTCATGTCTCTCTCTCTTCCCCTTCTCCTTCTCCTTTTTAACCCTTCTGTTGTATTTTGCTGACCATCTGTTTCAAACTTACCTCTCAACACTCTTCCCTCTGCTTAACCCCTCTTCTTCTGACAGCCATAAATTCCAACAAGCCATTTTGGTTGCCGAGAAAGGAGATTTCAGCACGCCCGTTCCCATGTGGAAGAGTCGCGCCATGTCATCCCCTTCTCCTGCCGCCGATCACCTTGCTAAATTCCCCAACCACTTGCCCTCGCCTTCTGGATTTACTGTCGAAGATAATGAATTCTCTCTGTTAGCCAGAAAACTTGCTGCGGCATTGCGGGAAATCGACGAAGTGTCTTCATCAAAGATTGAAAAGGATCTAGAGTCAGAAAAGTGAGGGGACACAAGGAGATGAGACACAAAAAAAGTGGCGATGGACGAATACAGAGGGATAAGGATGAGGAAGGGGACAAGTGAACTGTGTCAAACACATAATGGCTCCGTTTGTTTTACCCAACGGGCTATCCAAACGGAGCCAGTAACTAAAAATATTGTTGCTAGATTTACATTTTTACTATTAACAAAAAAAATTTTCTTTTTAATTTAAAGGGGCAGGCATTAATGGCCTAAGGTTGTAAATGACATAATGGTACACATGACCCTTCCACATAAAAGATACCATATATGCCACTAGACTACAAAATCTTTAGTCCTTGACAAAATTTCTTACGCTCTCATCTAATATGATAAAAACATTAAATAAATGTTTGTTTGAAAAATAAAAATAAATTTAAAGAATAGAAAAGGCAAAAATATTAAATTTTTCAGTACAGTTGTAAATTAGTAGATATAATATATTTTAATAAAACATTAATGAAAAAAAAAGCATATTCTCACAATGTTGGTAACAGAGTAAATGATTGACTTTTTAGACTTAACTGTATATTTTCAAAATACAGTGGATGTATATGTAATTAAGGCAAAACGTAAGGGGGTTACATGCAAAAACTCATCATATACGATACAATTTTGTAAAGTCAGTGTATTTCAATTGTTAAGAAGTTTAGTGCATATTTTTAAAATATTCCTAACAGAGTCGGTGAATATGTTTTCCCTCTTCATGGTCGCGGGCGCTGGAGCCCTTACTGCTGCCTACCACTGCCAATATTAGTAAATAGTTTTGATGGGACTTAAACTTTGGACCCCTTAGCTATCAAAAATACTTGTCACCTTTGAGGCATGAGTCTGCCGAGTTGCAAGGTCAAGTACAAGTTTTGTTGCATTTGTGTGGGGGTGTGTGTGTGAGTGAGAGAGAGAGAGATGGTTAAAAAAGAACGAAGAGTGAACGAAGAGTATTGTGAATAATATTACTTTCATTATGAGGATACATGAAAAGTTACTTTTATTACGAGCTACATGAAAAATAAGCTGTGGTATATTGATATTATATGGACAATTTTTTAGGCCTATTACCTAACATGTTTGGGAAAAGCATATACAAAAACATGCTAACCAACAAAATAAAAATATTAACACAAGTGTTTGTAAATTGCAAGGTTAATGAATCTAAACCACACCAGTCAGGTTAAATTGGAAACCGGTGACCCGACCTCCAATCCTATTTTAGTTGTATTATGACCTCGTGTTGGGTCAACCTGATGCAAATCTGACTGTCCTTGTGTAACAAGGTCAACCCGTCAAGTTGGGTGGATTGATTTAACAAATTTTTATTTTTTTAAAAAATGGATTAGTTTTTTAAATTTCAAATAGGCCTACTCACCACTGGCTTCCCACAATGTTGTTGCACAACACGTGCTAGCATGGGCAGATCTATATGAATTTAAACGGGTTCAACCGCACCTCCCGACTTTCAGAAAATTAGATATATATTAGTACTATATGATTTATTTTGCATTAACTCATTTACTAATTTTGAGCCCACTAAATTTTTTGCACAAATTCTTCTCAAAACATATTAAGAATAAGTCCCACTATCTTGAACCCCTGAACCAGGGTCCTAAGTCCACCACTGTGCGCTAGCAATGGAAGCTAGTCGGCAAAATCAAACTTTCGATGTTAAAAAACGGTATGAAAGTTTTTGGCCTCAATGTTTGAAAATGAACATAGTTACATCAAGTTTATTATATTCATTAAGTTATCCAATTATAGATGGTCACATTTCCTATTTTATCAAAGTGAGTTTATAGCTAAATAATAATATTTCAAAAAAGGACACATGCATAGCCATGTATGATTGGAAATTAAATCATTAACATAATAGATATGAGAAACTTGACTTAAACATTTTCCTTTGTGAGTCCTCTTATTTATGTTGAAATTATTTTCCCCTGTATGATATGAGATTCAATAGACGTAGTACATGTTTGGTTTAGCGATATAATCTCGTTTGAACCCCAAAAAGTTATGGAACTCGTTTATACCCATGTGATAAGTTTCCTAAAATCTTGATTAAACATGATTGCAATTTCATGTGGCACTTCAAGCATAACTGATAAGGGGTTGCTTTTGTATTGAAAAAATCCATACGAAACTTTAGCCACATGAAATTCTCCTATCTACCTCCTAGTCCCATTACCTTCATTTTCATTTATTTTATATATATGTATTTTATTTAAGATTTATACTTCACATTAATTTTTTAAAATAACAATACATAAATGAAAATTATAATGAAATATTCATGTTATTTATTAAATTATATTTAATAAAATACTTAATAAGCATAATTATTTTGAAAGGCATATTATAGTAATAAAAATTAATTATATTGTAAGGAAAAAAATTACTGATGAAGCTTTTGTCTTAGCTGATGAGTTTGACCCCTTAAATCATGCAAATTACAGGTAAATAGGACCTGTTAAACTTAAGAACATTCGGCCCTTTAAGTACATATTAAGTTTTAATTTAATATGTTAAATTTAAAAAAAAATGTATTTTTAGTTCCATAAATTGAACATTGTCGACCTCACTAAAAAAAAAAAAGATGCTGACTCCAAGATTTAGTCAAATAATCAGAAGAAATAATAATGAAGATCATAAGCAAATTGTCATTCTGTTATTGAAAGTTTACCATTTTGAAAGAAATGGGCAATATTTCAAATAACACATTGCGTTGTGTTGACTGAGTGAGGTGCACCCCTCGTTACTTTAATTAGTTGAAAACTACACTTGTGAAGGGGTAAATTTTGATAACCCCATCAATTCTAAGGTTATGCACCCTTGCCCAAACTGATCAACTTTTTTTTCCCTTTAATATATGAATTATTTTAACTTAAACGAACCAACTAATTTTGAACTTCTGCCTTTTCAAATAAAACCGTTAATTTGTTCATAATTTTAATTTTTTGTTCTTCTTAGAAAATGATAGAAATGTTATTTTTATATTTTTCGTGTTGTATTATTACACAGATTTACATCAAATGAATCAAATAATTACTTAATCTTCTCGCGTGATTCTCAATTAAAATATTCTCAATTATCATCAAATGAATCAAAACCTTATGAGTCAAATATTTTCAATCACAGCAAACTGAAATTAAATTAATTTAGAAGCAAACATGCATAGAGAGAGGAAGAAGAATTGGCAAGGGTAGAAAAGGGGGGTGTGAGTGATCAGTTGCTGCAATCTTCCATCGTCTTTGTCATTATCTGAGACATGCAGCGACAGAGGGAGATAAAGCTTTCCAAAATAATTGTGAACAAAAAACAAAATGAAAAGATCCCAGCTCAAAGGGAATAAAGGTCGAAGTACGTTCAGCATGTGTGTTTGGACATAATGGTTTTTGTATATTAAAAAAACAAAGATTTCATCACACTATATGAATAGAATGGTTTTTGCACTCACATATCTAGTATCATTCTATAGAGTTGTTACATCATAGTCCAATACAAGGTTTCCTTATTGCTAGACCAGATCTCAAGTTGAGTATAAACCCGATATAATTTGGTCCATACACACCACTACAACCATATAAAACCAATTATGAATAATACATAATTCAAGATTAACTTGTTTTAATTTGTCCAACTAAATTTGTCCCGACCTTAGCTTGTTTCAAATTCTAACCATGTAAAATCGGATTTTCTTCAACCCTAATTTAAAGTCCATTTAAATAATGATTCTTCAAATCCTTTTCTGTTGAGGTTGCACTAAAATTTCAATCCTCCTGTAGAGGGCTAAAGTGTATTGAGGTTGGGCTAAAATTGAAGTGGTTATACTTCTCATTGCTATGAAAGCTGATGGGATTAACCAATGGGCGCCTGGTAGAGTTAGCAAGGCTACTACCAGCATTCCTCAGGGCGAGGGTTCGAACCCTGAGGAGTGCAGCCGTGATAATTAACGCAACCTCAAAGGGGTTGCCCCATCGGTACCTCGTTACCACCGTAAGGTCTCCTCATGGGGGGTCCGGATTAGTCTGGGGCGGGTAATGAACCTAGGATACTGTATGGTTTATACAAAAAAAAAAAGCTGATGGGATTATTTAAATTTGAAAAGAAATTGTCCATTTTGTCATACCTCTTTCTTTGATGTGAATGATAAATTTATTTTTTGTTTATTGGTAATGGAAGACCCATGATTCATATTGAGACTTTCGTAAGTGTTAGTCAATTTGATTATGATTTTTAGGTCTACTCATTAATTACTTCCAATACGGCACCATCTTTTAGGTCAGCCATTTGATAACGTCCTTGTGGCGGTGCATAGTTGTGCTTCGTTTAGCCAAAAAGACTTTGACAAAAAATGAAAGAACTAGTGATAACAAAAACAAATAAAAGACCATTGTACCAAAAAATAGCAATTAAAGACAGTACACTTTTCTTGCTCTTTGCTCATGCATCAATCTTTTTAGAGGACAACTTTTATAGTTATACACTCCTCACGTTATAAGAAAGAGTATATGTTTTATTTGGTCTAATCTATAAGTCGTCTAATTAATTTTTTAATATAAACATACAATTTTGCCCTTTATTTATCATGTTTTGACTTTGTCATTATGTGTCATGGTAGATATCAGCGGGATATAGTTGTTTCTCGTAAACTTGAATTTGATTTACCTTGGAATTGTAATAGTAATGTCAAAATCGGATTTTCTTTGGCAAGTCAGACAAAAGTTGGAATAAGTATATTGAGCTTAAGCTTAGGAACTCTTCCTTTCCTTTAATTTTATTTTTCTTTTCAGGCTTAGCTATTATTCAAAAGTGAAGGAAGACTCATTAGTAATGTATTTGTCGTTTACGTCCTTATTACTTTTCTATTTTCCGTATGGATGAAAGCATGAAAACATATCCCGACGTCACTGCAATTTTACACTGCAACTTTGTCGAATACGCAATTGAATAGATTGTATTTCTCTTTATTGTCAATGTTTTATTGTATTGGACCTTGCTTTTTTATTAGTAATCATGTGTTACATGCTTCAAATGAGTTTGTATTAAAAAAAAAATAGACTTTTGAGTTTTGATATTTCTGTTTCTGAGAGGCCGTGACAAAATATCCATGCAAACGTCTTCCCATTATTAACCTTCTTTTGGGTACATATGACCTAAAATATATGTTTCGTTCTTTAAATTTATCTCAACACTAATGCGTATTAACAAAGACAATCATAGTAATCTTAGCTATAAAAATCATGAAATTTATCCTAGTCTCGATGTATTTGGGTAATTAATTTAGAACTGATAATTTCATATAGAACGCAAACTGCCATAGCACTTTCAGATAACAATCATATAATTCATACTAGAGCCATAAACTAAAAAATTATTTTTTGTAAAATAAATATGAACGATATTTTCCTAACATTAAAGTAGTTATATTGATCAATGCTATGAAAGCTGATGATATTTAAATTCAGAATGAAATTGATCATTTGGTCATCAATCCTTCGTCTTTGATAGGAATGATAAATTAATTCTTTGTTTTTTGATAAAAGAAGACCCATTATTATGACTTTTAGACGGCACCAAATCCATACCATATAAAAGCAATTATGAATAATACATGATTGAAGATTAATTTGTCCAAGTAACTTTGTCCCCACCTTAGCTTGTTACAAATTCAAACCATGTAAAATCGGATTTTCTTCAAACTAACTTAAAGTCCATTTAAATAATGATTCATGTAATCCTCATTTGTTGTGGTGGCACTAAAATTTTAATCTTCCTGTAGAGGGCTAAAGTATATTGAGGTTGAGCTAAAATTGAAGTGGTTATACTTATCAATGCTATGAAAGCTGACGCGATTATTTAAATTTGAAAAGAAATTGTCCTTTTGTTCATCCCTCTTTTTCTTTGATGTGAATGATAAATTTATTTTTTTGTTTATTAGTAATGGAAGACCCATGATTCATATTGAGATTTTCGTAAGTGTTAGTCAATTTGATTATGATTTTTAGGTCTACTCATTAATTACTTCCAACACGGCACCATCTTTTAGGTCAGCCATTTGATAACGTCCTTCTGGCGGTATAGAACTGTGTTTAATTCAGCCAACAAGACTTGACAAAAAATGAAACAACTAGTGATAACTAAAACAATTGAAGACCATCGTACCAAAACAAAAGAGCAATTGAAGACCGCACACTTTTCTTGCTCTTTGCTCTTGCTTCAACCTTTTCAGGGGACAAATTTTTTAGTTATACACTCCTCTGGTTATAAGTCAGAGAGACAATATTTTATTTGGTCCAACTATAAGTTATCTCATTAATTTTTTTATATAAATATAAAATTTTGCTCTTCATTTATCTTGTTTTGACTTTGTTATTATGTGTTATGGTAGATATTAGTGGGATATTTATAGTTGTTTCTTGTAAACTTGAATGTGATTTACCTTGGAATTGTAATAGTAATGTCAAAATCGAATTTTCTTGCTATTTGCTCTTGTTTCAACCTTTTTAATTAGAAGACAACTTTTATAGTTATACACTCATCTGGTTATAAGACAGAGAGATAATGTTTTGTTTGGTCCCATCTATAAGCTATCTCATTAATTTTCTTATATAAATATACATTTTTGCCCCTCATTTATCATGTTTTGACTTTGTTATCATGTGTTGTGGTAGATATTAGTGGGATATAGTTGTTTCTTGTAAACTTGAATGTGATTTACCTTGGAATTGTAATAGTAATGTCAAAATCGAATTTTCTTGCTATTTGCTCTTGTTTCAACCTT